>JAOBRD020014986.1:0-27275 GCA_027575215.2 Hydrozoanthus sils
ACAAGGAAGCCCAAACTTTATAAGCTCTATTGGTTTCTTTTGGGCTTCCTTGCCACATTATAATTAATATCTTAAAATTTTTTTTTAAGTTACACTTGTAAATTTGTAAAATGTGGTAAAACAAATAAACTGAATGAGTTTCAAGTGTTTTCATGAGGGCTGTCAGAAGCGGCAGGGGAGGGGGGCTAGTGGGCTGTAGCACCCCTCCCCCCCAATAATTTCTCTTCATTCATAGTTTCTGTGTTAGAATAATTTTGAATTTAATACTTACTGCGCTTCTATGCTATGCTCGCAGCCTCCTCCCGCAAAATATCAGTTGAGTAATACAAGTTTATCGATAGTGCATGCAAGAGTTAACTGATTTATACAAATTGTTGCAGTTGTCTCAGACATCATGGAAAAAAGTTACATTACATCAATAACATTTTTTACAAATCTTTTCATTTTTTTTTGTTTTTGATACTTTATAATAGGAAAGATATTAATACTAAGTTACTTATATAAAGGTGGTAAAAAGCAGGCACTTAATTGTAACATCTACCGATAGCTATATGCTAATATATATTGAAACACAGCTTCCCATGTACACCCCTTCAGTTTTTGATTGTATGCTTGATTTGTTCCTCAATCAGAAGAGAATTACAATGAAGAGTCATCTGTGTTTGACAAGGAGTGTGATGTTTTTATGAAGAACTTTGTTTCAAAGATTTTTTCAGCCAGGTAAGATTAGTTGGTTAATTAACGTGAAAGAGAAATGTTTTTCCCAGAGCCTCATATAATTTATATAACTATAAATTTATTATTAATGCAGTGTATGTGTCTTTAAGTTAATTAGTTGTTGTCCACGATTAGTAGAAAATTTTGTATTTAAACCACATGTAATCTGATTCAGTCATCAAATCTAGTAAGCCAAACTTGTGTTTTCTTGTGAACCCTTTAGCCCACAACACATCGAACAGTGTACTGGTAAATTTTATCAATTAATTAGGGAGCCATGTGTTTCATGGTACATGTTTCAGAGAATTTTGCTTTTCATCTTCAGACGTAGTCAGTAACTTTTTTCATCAATTCCGATTCTCTTACAAGTCACGCAATGGCTAAATTAATACATATTTGTTTGCCCCACATAATTATTTACCCACCTATAACCCTTTCCATATTGGCTAGGCTTAGAGTTGAGGCTATAGTTAGCTTTTTTTATGCTTAGGGCAGGAAGGGTGGGGTTATTTTGGTGGTGGGATTGATCTAGAAACCTTTCCCCTCTCCTCTCCTCTCAAATTTTTGCATTCAAGTCATTTAAAACAAAAAGAACTGAAGAAAGACTTCAAATGCAGGATGTGTCCAAACAATTGGTATGGTGATGATTGTTCAAATTGTTCAAAATTTTCTTCCAAAACTACTGATACTAAATAAATTAGTTGCCCTTGTCCAACTTCAGCAAAGATATTTCCCAGGAAGACAAAGCGAAGTTTGGGGTTCTCTGTCAGGTATGAACTGATTTTTCATTTTATAACCTGATGTTTTATAATTTAATAATTAGACTGAATTTCTCTCTGTTTTTGAAATGTAAGTAAATAATATTTTCTTAGTGATTTTTAACTTTGACTTGTTGAAAACAATTGAAGGGCCTAATGCATTTAAACAATTAACATATACATTACAATGATTCAATTATGCCAATTAACTTCTTCCATCCGATATAAAGAGGTTTATTAATATTAATTTTAACATTATAATAATCTAAGGCAGGATATATACTTTAGGGAGAACTGAGAACTAAAGTAAACGACTTTGTTTGAAGTGCTTTTGTCCCAAATATAAGTTATGAAGAGATTTAACAAGAATTTTTGAAAAATGTACAGAGGGTTGACAATTTCACCAAAATCACTCAGTATGATATGGTTGTTGTTTTTCCACTAGTCGATCCTTCAGTTAATCAAATATTATCCAATTTAACTATTTTTAAGAGATCCAATTAGAGCCTGTACATGTGGACAGGTCTAATTTTCCTGAATATAAAGCTCAAAAACTTATTAATAAGTTTGTCTTGGTGAAAACTTTCTAAATTCCTCATCAGTGGTTAGGGAACCTTTTTTTAACAGGTATTTACAAGAAATTCTCATTAGAATCGGCCATATTGTTTCATTACAACATACTACTGGTTATTTTTTAGAGTAATTAACAAAATACTGTTATATAGCTTCTGCGATTAATTGTAAATATTTGTTTAGTTAAGTTATAATGGAATTCACAGTAAAATGGATACTGCATGTATCATTTTGTAATAGTGGACAACTTATTTGAATACTTAATTTAGATTAAAAGGAACTGTGCATGCTGACAGTTGATATAATTATTTATTTGTTATTTTACTTTCTGGTTGATTTTTTTTCAAACGTGGTCAGCATAGAGAGGCAAGGATATGGTTCTCAAAACATATTGATGGTCAGGTAAATAAAGCTTAGTATTCTTGGTTCTGTAGTTTATTATTGTTTTTATATTAATGATTTACATGTACCAACTGAATTTGTTTTGTTTTGTTTGCTTGAGTTTTGGATCTTTGAGAAATGCATTATATAGAAGGAAAACATAGACTGCATGCCTTCTACATGTAAATTTCATGAATTGATCAGAAACAGCAAGCATTTGTTAAAAATTAAAAAACTTTCTCAAAGCTGCAAAAAATCGTTAAAGTCCCTTACTAGCATATAAGCCGGGGACAGTCACTAGATGATTTTATAATCTTACAGCAAATTTGATTGCCTGCAAACCATGGTGTATTTAAGCGCTCAAATCTGACATGCTAGATATATATGGGTGATTTTATACAAGTTTTAGTTGCTATGATCAGCAATATTTGCTTTCGAAATAAGTGTCACACTACAGCTATTTACGAATTTAAGCAAATTTCACAAATTGTAGCAATCATTTTATAACATTGCCTGTTATGCGCCTAGCTTTAGGCCTTGATGAATGCCTTGTGAGTGTGAGACTTTGGATCTTGTTTAAAGATATGAAACTAATGATAGGTGTTCATGCCTATACCAAAATTTAAAAGTTCTTTACACACAGTAGTAAAGTTTTGAAGAAACAATTTTTTAATTGCATGTACAGAATTTTAGATAAGAAAATTTACTTCTGTTAATATTTTTTAAACTTTCAGAGAGTTTACAGCCAAAATGTTGATGAGTTGACACTCTTCCAGCTTGTTCAGTACTTTGCTGTGGTGTTATTTGAGTAAGTAATTTAAACAATTGGTATAACACTTGATGTTAATTACCGTATTTAAGTTGCACTGCTGTTAATTTTAGCTATAAAGGCTCAGAGCAATATTTAGTAATGACTGATTTTTTTCATAAGTAAATTTTCCAAAGAAGAATATCTACTTATCTATCTATTTATCTATCCATCCATTCATTCATCTGTCCATTCGTCTGTCCATCCCTACTCCCTCCCTCCATCCCTCCATCCATCCATCTTTAAACAACTGTTAGAAATATGTCAGTATCTTCCATTTTCCCATGATACTTCACCCCAGTGAAGGATTCCATTCCAAAATGTTATCTGCCATTTTTCCATGACACTTCACTGCAACAAAGGACTACAGTCCAAAATAACAGTATCTTCTATTTTTTCATGATACTTCAATGCTCCAAGGAAAGACTACAGTCCAAAATGTTGGTAACCTCATGTGTTTTTCCATGATGCTTCACTCCGACAAAGGACTACATACCAAAATGTTGGTATCTTCCATTTTTTCACGACACTTTACTCAAAGGAAGGACTACAGTCCAAAATGTTGGTATCTTTCATTTTTACATGACAGTTAACTCCAAGGAAGGACTACAGTCCAAAATGTTGGTAACTTCTAATTTTCCACGACACTTCACTCCAACGAAGGACTACCTTCCAAAATGTCGTTATCTTCCATTTTTACATGACACTTTACTCCAATGAAGGACTACAGTCCAAAATGTCAGTATCTTCAATTTTTCCACGATGCTTAACTCCAAGGAAGGACTACAGTCCAAAATGTCAGTATCTTCAATTTTTCCACAATACATAACTCCAAGGAAGGACTATAGTCCAAAATGTCAGTATCTTTCTTCCATTTTTCCACGACACTTCACTCCAAGGAAGGACTATAGTCCAAAATGTTGGTAACTTCATGCATTTTTCCATGATACTTCACTCCATCAAAGGACTACAGTGAAAAATGTCTGTATCTTCCATTTTTCCTCAGTCATTATTTTATTCCATCAAAGAACAACAATCCAAAATGTCAGTTTCATCTAGTTTTTCACAATATATCACTCCAATAAAGGACTACAGTCAGAGTTGTCAGTATCTTAGATTTTTCCTAGATAACTTTATTTCAACCATTGACTACAGTCCAAAATGTCAGTATCTTTCCTTTTTCCACAATACTTTACTCTAACTTGCCAAACTTACTTCACTCTGGGGACAATTTACCAAATTGTTTCTATACAGCATTTCAGTTTTATCACATATATCTTATTTTAACAATAAACATTTAAATATTATTTATTGAAAAATTTAGAAAGAATTAATCTATTACTGTTGAGTACTCAAGTTAATGATCTTTTTCGTCTCCTGCTTAGTTGAACCATTAATTTAAATGCATAAGCTGCTAACAGTAGCATATATTGTTGAGGTGACTTAATTTA
Organism: Hydrozoanthus sils; assembly: GCA_027575215.2. Lineage (NCBI taxonomy): Eukaryota > Metazoa > Cnidaria > Anthozoa > Zoantharia > Hydrozoanthidae > Hydrozoanthus > Hydrozoanthus sils. The sequence goes on from JAOBRD020014986.1 coordinate 4,689, forward strand.
AAATGATTATCATGTGCATGACGCATTAGTCATGAACATATTTATCATCAAGATTAATTTTCGCTAAAGAGGAAATGGGAATTGAATATACATAGTAAGCTACTGAACAGAAAAAGAAAATTTCTCGACTTTTTAGATTAAAAGTGTGTTTTTAATTTAGTCGGGAGAATTCATCATTTGCATTGAAACTTATCGTGGTTGCAAGTGATGTGAGATAAGTTAAACTCACCTTCTTTTTGGTAATACTGTTCGTTCCTTTTCTGTTTTGCTGAAATTGTTGACATGGAAATTTAAGATGAATTATATAGTAGCAACTAGTTAGCAAATACAGCTAGAGGACTTTGAACTTCCTTTCAAGGAAGAGGCTTTACTCAGCCAGCAAATGAAACAATATTTTGTGTTTTTAAAAGGTCTAAAAACATGTTAATGTACCATCATTATGTGTTGGTTTTCATTAAACTTGTAAATTGTTAATTTTTAGAGTTCAAAAACATTAAATACACAGCAGAGAAATTTGTAGCTTGTGTAACTGACGCTATTTTGCGTTTAATACTTTTTTAAGTTATAAAGAACTTATACAATGTGTTTATGAGTACATGAATGAATTAATTTTGTTCCATCAGGAAATTAAAAACTTGTATTTTTTCAATATTTCACGATGGAGTTTTGGCCCTTTCTCAGAGCCAATACAGTTTTAATTTCAACCACTCTCTCGAGACAAAAAGTATGTTTCAAACTCAGGTTTGAGAAAATCCCTGATATATAGCTATGATATAAATTTGCGAATTTTGTGTTTTAATATTACATATTTGTTTCTGTTATTCAAGTTTGAATCATGTCAACCCCTAAAGGGAGACACAAAGTGAATGTTGAATGAAAAGGGAGGGTTAGAGTGTAGGGGGGGAGGGTGCAGGTGTGCGTACGGGCTGGGGTAAAGGCGGAGTCGGTTTGATAAGGTTTTAAAAGTCTCTAGTTCTAACCTTTGGAAGATTTGTAAAATTTGTTGACAATGGCGCTCCTCTGCCAAAGACCTGCAAGGAGAGTTTACATGCAGAGATTGTTAGCATCAAAGATGCCCCATCTAGCTATACGTTAGAACTCCTGGTAAAGTTTTTCTTTTATAACTTTAAATTGTTAACAAGAATTTAACTAAAAGGACCTCGGAACTTTTCGTGTATTGCACAAGGCCAAAGAAAATACAATTTGAAAATATTTATTGCTGGGCATTGTGGGATTAAAGTGTCAAGCCAAATAAAAAGTAGACAGCATTTTTGACGCTTAGAATATTAGAAGTTGGTTTTTGCATTGAAGTTAAAGTGTTTTACTAAAGGTTATACATATAGTCCAGTTATTTTCGAAAGGTGTTTCCAGAGTGTAAGTGTCGGATGACTTTTTTTCAGTTGTGCCATTTAAATCTTGAGACGTCGTAATGAAAAAATAAATTTCAAAGTTTACTGATTTCTCTTCGAATTTACGATTTAGTATTCCAAATGTCAGATAAAACTTGCATTGTAATTTGTGCCTATATTTTCGTTTTTATACGTTCTTGACTTCATGGAACAGAAATCTTTACTTTCGTTTTGTTGTTTTTTATTAACAGCGTCAGATACAATTAAAACGCCTTTTATTATAGGATATATCGTTAAGTATGATTTATAGAAAAAAGAAGATTTGTTACAATTAAAATTTTAATGTTAGGATTATTCATTTCTTCCTTTGCCTCTGAAGAGAAGGTAATTTTATGTCTTGTGGTTCCTTGTCGCTAAATGTCAAAAAACACTAAATATCAAGGTTTGAAAAATTTCGACCCTAAAAAAACATCATAGCATCGATTTTGAAAATAAGGCAGGAGAAAACTTGAGAAAAACATGCTCGTTTTGTTTCAACGTCCCTATAGAAATAAAATTTTTCCTACAATTACTTTGATTTTTTTCTGAAAACCTCTTAAAAACACCAAATTGTCGACTTTAACCCATAAATAATACTGCGAGCGCTAGTACCCCAATAATACCAATAGAGGGAGTGCATGCGGGGTTTAAACTTTGCAATATCGCCACTTCTTATTTGAGGACACACTAAAGAACCCACAACACTTGTCGACTAAAGGGTAAAGTATAACCTGGCGTTGTAGTCTGCTAAACTTGAACTGATGGGATCTCCAACTGAATAACTTGTATTAGGCGCTTGTCTAAAATCTCTCTACCGCTATCACTACTAGTTTGTAAAGTATGCCGGTAATTAAAATCTAATGAAAATTCGCCGAATGTATAATTGTTAAACATTACTATTACAGCAGCTACAGTGAACCTCTCTAAGACGGACACCTTCGGGACTGGCTTTAATTGTCCGTCTTTAGACAGGTGTCCGTCTTATAGAGACTTATAATGCAGTAAGTACATCTGAGAAAATGCACGGCGGGGACCAAGATTTCGTGTTAGTTTTATAGTTTTTTATAGTTGCATTTTGCCTGTCGCAGTTTAATGTAACTTGGACCCTTGAAATAGGGAAACTGATGGTCGTAAATCCTTCACTGTGAAAAACAGACGCCACCGTTTACTTTAATTGAAATGTAGTTATAAAAATTTTAACTTAATCTGCGAAAACTTCTTTTTAAAAAAGCCTTTTTGATTTAAACAATCGGGAACTGTATTTTAGAGTTTCATCTTCATATAGATTTTGTCTTGATTTTTCGCTCAATTTGATTCCCAGACCTCAACTTTCTTCCTTTTTTTCTTCTAGAAAAGCGCGCTACGTATTTGATAACTAACGAATCGCTAATGAGAAATATTTGGCCAGAACTTGTTTTGTTTAAGAAAAACAGACGACGAATATTGTCCTAGGAAAAATCCTGTTAAAATCTTTAAGTGAAAACGATATTGTTATCATAGAGTTTTGCAGATACAAAGTTTAATCTTAAAAGAAATTGGCGTAAATTGGGTTTATCCATTTCTAATGAGTTGACAGCTTACATTGAGACTTTTTTCCTCCTTTTTCTCATCAAGTGGAGCGATGTTGTATTGTCCAAGGCCGTCGTCTTTCAATAAAATCATATTCGACATGGCGTTGGTTTTGGTTGCTTCACTTTCAAGAGGTTGAGCTGTTGTTTCGTCTGCGTCATCTTTCTCTTTGAAAAGCTTGTCATAAACAAACATTTCCGACGGGTTCAACCTTCCACTCATTTTGTTATAACGCTAGTTAGCACAAAAGTTGTCACTTTCGTGTACTCCGCTACGCAACTTGCCTTTCATTGAAATATCGAGCAATTTTGGGCGAAAAGAACGCAGTGCTAAAGTCATAAAAAATTCATTTGGCCCTTTATGGTTGAATGAGCTTATACTAATTAATGATCATGTGGTTTTTGAGTAAAGAGACGTTACCGTGGTTTTGTACGATTTGTTTGGCTTTCCTGAAATCGGAATGCAATTTTCCAGGTTCAAAGTTTTTAAAATATAATTTTCCAGATTGAAGTTAACCAAATCTTTCTGAATACAACCTGTACTTCAAATTTTGTCGACAACAACTAAAAAAGTTATTGTGACAATAGACCATAAACTAAAGGAAAAGATTCAAGTAATTTACTCCAATTAGTTCACTACCGTTTGTTTTTAAGTAACAATCGAGTAGTGGCGAGAAGAAAAGTATTTCAGTTATTTATGTAAGAGGAGCTTTGATAATACTAAATTATACGAATAGCGTCAAGAGTGCTTGTATGCAGGATATTGAGAAATCGTATTCTGAACGCTGGTTTGGTATGAAGCAATCGGTGGATTTTAGAAAATATCCAAAATTTACAATAAGTAAATTCTGTAGTTTTATTAAACCGAACGCTTGTATATAATCATTTTGTTCAGTACTATGTTACATACCATTAGGGTCCGTAAGCTGTATGGCCCTATTATTTCAGAGTATGAAATCAATACAGTACCTTACAATTAACTTCCGACCATGTTAGAATATCAGTTTTTTTATTGGAAATTGGGTACCAAATAAGTTTGCTTTCTACCTTTGAGAAAATGCCAAAATTGTTACGTACGTTAATGTAGGGTATTTTCGTTTTGTGATCAGTTTATAACAGAATTATTTCGATTTCGTTTCAAGGTGCAATCAAGCCGATGATTTTGCACCAGCGAAGAACCTGATGAACATGTGTTTCACGTTTTACTGGGAATACAGAACAGGTATGTCGTCTAGTTCCACTTGTCGAGACTTATTTTTATGCATGTGTAATTCACGCTTTTACTGTCCAGAATTATACAGCAGGGCCCAGTTGTACGAAGCCTGGATAAGCTATCCGCTGGATAAAAGCAAATGTTTTTCACTAATAAATCAATTAAGATTGTTTGACTCTTTGTTGATTTCTTTATCTCTGGTTGTTAAGTAAGTAGAAGACTCCTAAAGTGATGGTTTAAATGGTGTCAAAAAGCTTTCATTATAGTTTTACTGCATAAAATAGAAAGCACTTATCCGGCAGATTATCCAGACTTCGTGCATCCGGGCCCAGGACTATATAGTTTCTTTAAAGGCTGGTTAAATTTAACCTCAGGCTAAACCAAAATTTAAGCAGTAATTTATTGTTTAAAAGTTATGCGGTTCTTATGTTAAGATTTTCCACAGAAAACACTTTTCAATTCAAAAATTATAGCTCAAAGCACTCTCTGTAAGGTTGGAAACAAGAACTTGTGCGGGCTAAAAAATTAAGGCCTGAGTTAATGCTAATCGGCCTTTGAACAACTGGGCCCAGGTTGAAACCTCTTGCACGGAGAGGTCCTGTTGAACTCAGCTTTCATATTGTAACCACTATATAGGGAAGGATTCTAGTTACAGAAAAGAGTATCTGTCTTCATATCTGAAAGACCAGCCAATCTGGTAAGTAGTTTTTAGTTCTCGCGAAGCTGTGCAAGTTTTTCCAATTGATGAAGCTTTACTGACTTGTTGAGTCATTGTGGATTAAGAGAAAAACAATACTGCTTAGTAGGAGTTATTGGTTTTGAGATGAGTCGAGATCACAAGATATTGAAGTGTGCTGTAGTTTTAAGTCATTTTCCATGAATACTGACATGACTAGTGCATTTCGAAACAGGGGAATATGTCTGAATATAAACTTTTTTGTACGACAAGACAGAATCCTCGCTCAGTCTTTACTGGGAAACTCAAAACCTCGGTCTTGTGATTCGAACATCGCCACGCTCGGTCCGTACGCCAAACCGTCGTTCTGAGATTTCCCAGTAAAGAGCTCTCTACCGAAGGGGCCGCGGAACTGGGGGGGGGGTGCAACGGGGGCAATGTCCCCTCCCCCCACTCTAAAAATCGCTCCAAAATTTCTTCCCCCCCCCACTCTAAAAATCGCTCCACGGCGCCTGTACCGGATGATAAGTGGCACTTCAGAGCTTGTTTTTTTCTTCAAAATAAAAAAAATTTTCAGAACGTCGGCAAGTAAAAACAATAGCGTGGTTGAATAGACTAAAAAATTCAGTCTATAGAATGTTCGAAGTCCGAAGTTTGAGGGTGCTAACGTTTGACACGTCAGGTCGAAGAGTTTCAACTATCAATTTTATTCTTATTAACGCAACCAAACTAAAAGACCGTTTGTACTCCACTCTTGTATTGTACTCTTTAGTTGCAACTAACTTGGAGAAAACTTTGAGTCTCCTCATACTAAAGCCGTGGCTACACGTTGCAACATTGCATGCAACGTCGCGTGCAACTGAAACCCTTCGTGTAGCCACGCGGTGAAACCGTTGCATGCAATGTTGCAGGAAGAAGGATCGGTTTCTACTTCGTGCAACGTTGCGTGCAACTGAAACCCTTCGTGTAGCCACGCGGTGAAACCGTTGCTTGCAATGTTGCAGGAGTAGGATCGGTTTCTACTTCGTGCAACGATGCGTGCAACAATTTCAAAGGTGGCGGTGGTGGTGCAATTCTTTCATTGCGCGCAATGTTGCAGGCAGTTTTGCACTGTGTAGCCACAGGTTAAGACACTAGGGAGTTCAAGATACGAGTAGGGCAACACCGGCGACGATGGTAAAAAAACAATGGTGAATACGATGGCTGCACGATGGAACGTATCGTGCAGGTCACCAGCATGCCGCCGTCTTGAAAATTACAACGTGAAAAGCTTAGTTTTAGGTTTTTACGGCCAGGAGAATAAACTACAGAAAATTTTATCAATCTCTTTTTCTATTTACAAAACGTAACTCGCCACGGATCGACTAACTTACTTTGGCCTATATATTTCTGTAGGCATTCTCTTAGATTTTGGAATGCGGCATTTTTTGATTCTATTCACGGCGATAGAGAGACATCAATAATCACAAGGTGAGTAAAAGCTTTGAATGGAAGTGCATTGCAGATTTGGGTGCAAGCTAGGGATGGCGACGTCTTGTCAACACACAATACCGAAGAACATGTATAGAAATTTTTCGCGTGCTTTTCCTATGACGTAAACGTGCGTCCTTAACTCGGCAGACGCATGGCCGGCCGTGCATCTGAACAATCGTAACACATGGTTGCACTAAAATGATCTAGAAGAAATATAGTTCATGGATATCGTTTGTCCATCGTGTCATCGATGCACTTGGGAAGTTGGGAGAGCATTTGGTAAGCTCGGCCTTGCCTTGTGCAACTCAAGTCGCTTTGCGCCTCGATGACTGTCGACTCATAGAAAACTTCACCTCGTAGTCTAATTGTTGAACAGCCAATCAATACATAATAGTTTTACAGTTGGTTTTAATTGCCGTCTGTTACGGGCTTGAGAAGAAAAACGTTCTTTTTTTTCTGAGTTAACTAGTCTACCATTTGTGCAAACTAAGACAGACTTGGTGTTGTACTGATAAAGACATTTGCTTTGTTGTAGCGAGGTATGGGAAAGCTGGACCCATCAAGAACAGCAGGATTATGAAGAATGCGACAGGAATAGCACCTTTGGTAAACTAGGGTAAGTTCTTGTGAACGGACCTGGTTTTACTATGCAAAGGAGCTCAGTTTTTGTGCCAGCTATCAGGGTTCGTACGTGCCCTGGAAATCGTGGAAAACTCTGGAAAATTTCTGAAACCCTGGAAATCTCTGGAAACCCCTGGAAAAGCCCTGGAATTTTTTTTTTAATCCCTGAAAAATTTCATAGAATTTTATTGAAAAACCTAAATTTGCCAAATGATGATCTTTTTTTTTCTTTTGAGGAACAAATAAGATTTTAGATTTGACTTTGGCATGTCGTTATTGTGTTAAGTTCAATTAATTAATACGAATCTTTACAACATGAACTATTGAAAAGTTGTTTAAACAGGTCATTGTGAACATTATAATTGTTTTCTTTCTGGGTTTAAAGAACCCTGAAAGAACCCTGGGAAAACCCTGGAAAAGATGAAAAACAGCCTTGAAAATCCCTGGAGTTTTTAAATTCTGAACGAACCCTGCAGCTATGGAACCAAAGAGTTAATGAGGCGGATTTCGGCTGGCAAAATGTTTACAAACAAACCTTTTCAAATCTAAACATCTTCGGGACCTTGAACAAAGAAATCTTTGTCTTAAACTACCAATCAGATAACACTTGACTTATTAATAACAATGACCAAAACTCTGCCATAAGCTCTAACGTTTCGCTTCACAGTATTTTATGCTTTTTTCACGTAGGACTTTCCTAAACAACATGAAAGCGTTCGGACTCAACCGAGACATGTGTATCGACTTTCTTCACAAGATGAGCACTATAGCCGATTTGCAGCAAGGTTGGTCAGCATGCTCAATCCTTCCGCTGACCACGGTCATTATCACCGCCACTGACATCATTAACATTAATATCATCATTATTATCATCACCATCATTAACATCTGAAAATGAGAATGCTCAAGATGAGCAAGATAACCGATTTGGAGCCAGGTTGGTCAGCATGTTTAGCCCTTCCGGTGACCAAGGTCATCATCATCATCATTGATATCATTAACATTAATATCGTCGTTATTATCATCACCATCATTAACATCATAAAGTACTATCATTATCATCCCCATCGCTAGTATTAATACCATCATCATCATCATTACCATCATTGACGTTAATTTCATCATTATTATTATCACCATCGTTAACATTAATACCATCATTATCATCACCAACATTAACGTTATATCATCGTTATTATCCTTACAATCAATATCTAAATCATCTTTATCATCACCATCATCATTATTCATCGGTCACCATTTTTATCAATACCATCATCACCGCCATCAATAATAATAAACCATCACTATCAGTGTTATTATCATTATTGTCGTTATCATCACCAACATTGCTATTATTGTCTTTACCATCATTTCATGGCAGGTGAAGGTGTGAGTGACTAATGTTTGTCGGTCTGTGGTTGTTATTGTAGACCAGGTGAAGCTCCTGGAGGAGACTGTTGTTCAACAGGACAGCAACTAAGATGGACTCTTACTGGACCGGGGAGGACTAGACCAGAGGAAGTGTAACCAGGTCGTTGAAAACCACCGAGTCATGATAGTAAAACGCAAAAACATTGTTTCGACTTCCCGTTGGTGACGTTGGTGTAAATTTACTTTTTTGCTGGCCTTCTTGCAAAGAGGCAGTCTTGTGCATTACACTGCTAGTCTTTGCTTCTTATCGAGCCATAAAGACGCCATAGAGCTGCTTGATCCGTGCTTAAAGAAAGTAAAAAAATCATACGTTAAAATGTTATATTTTCGGCATGCGAAGAATCTAACAAAACTTCAAACTTCGCCAAAATTATTTAGTTTGCAGAGTTATCGAGCATGTGGCAAAGCTCTCTTTAGAGCCGCGATATTACCCCAAAAAATAATCATAAACCGGCTGTAAATAACGAAGGTAAAACAGTTTGAGTAGCTGACCTGATAAAGAATACACTTCGACGATGGCTACAACGCTTGGCCCTAAGGATTCAAACTATGTCTTTTATTTAAACGGTCTGAGGTTGTAAAATTTATGTTACAATTTTGAAAAGCATTTTCCGAGTGCTCAAACTTTAACGTATCGACTCATAATTTTGTTCCCAGGGCTTTCTCTCTCGCGAGAGAATAGAGATTGTGGGAACAAGGTTGAAGGATAAAGTGTATGATTGACGTTTGGCCAGTTCTGCAGTGTCTGTCGTCCTCTCGGCCGAACCCCTCTCGGCTGCAGCTTTCTCAGGGAGTGAGACATAGAGGCCTGTTAATTCAGATTTTAACATTCATGGTGCATTTTTGACATGGAATCTTAGTTGAAATAATTTAAATTACCATAATTACGTCAGAGCTGCTTTGGGCTCAGCTCTCCTTAGCAATTTGGAGTGCTCCATTTTTCCATGTTTCCTTTTTTGATACTGCTAAATGCCAAAAACGTTGAAACTGTTAACTGCATTCTTCTTTTTAAACCAGAAGATGAACTGGTTGGCCGAATTTATTTTTAAAGACTTTTTTAGACTTACAAGTTTTAACGTTATTAAGTTGTTTGTGCGTTCTGTATTCACAGAAACGTGCTTTTTTGTGTGGACATTTGGAGAATTAGGAGCGTGATTTGTGAACGTTGGCAGAGTTTAATTTGACAAAATTTGGGTGCTTCTGTGTGCACCACTGCAGAGGTAAAGCGAAGTGATTGGTCAAAGAAAGGTCTGCATGGGTCAACCAAATTCTTTCTATTCGTAAAAACTTAATGACGTCTTCGTGTAACATTTGCATATGGTACTCACAGAAAGAACCCCAAAATATAGGTATTGCTAATTGCCAGGTTTTACCCGACATCATAGCGGCCATGTTGGTGTCCTTGAACAAAATAATTTTGATGATTTGTTTTGCTTAGGACACCAACATGGCCGCTTCGTCTTTTGTTTGTGGCATCTCTAGGGAGCGCATAAAACCAAAGAACAACAGCTCTTGTTCCCAGGGCTTTTCTCATGGATAGAAGTCCTGGGAACGAGGTTGCGATGGTAGCATAATAGATCAACTAACGTTGACGTGTCAACCGCCTCTCGGTCCCAATCCCCTACCAAAGGGCGGCTGCGACCGAGCAATTTTAACCAATGTTAAATATGTTGGACGAACGCTGACTGAGACGGAGATATTTCAAGACAGTACAGTTAGGTAATTTTATTTAATATATAATCTGTGCAATTGACTAGGTAAGTTATTTTATAAATTAAACATTGAAAGCGACAGACTTTTCTCTTTTTAAATGTACAAGAGGGAGAAGGGTTTGTTAACCTCCCCCCCCCCCCTCCCCAACACACACAGTCACACACACACACACACACACATTCACTGCTACGCAAGATAGAGTGCGCATGCGCCTCGGTAAAAAGAAGTGAAGCGTCCGTTGACGGTTTTTTGCCATTATCAAATGTTTGTTTTGCGGCCACTACTGCTTGATTAGGGGGATCGGATGAATGTATATGAACAGAAGTGAAATCAATTTTGTAAAAAAAAAGGAAAATACTGCGAGATATTAAACATGTCGTGGAAAGACGCGATTAGAAGATCAGACAAAGCCAGAATTTGCAGTGCCAGACAGCTGCTTCGTCCTTATTGGGGCTCGTCAGTGACAAGTAGCGATATTAATAGATTATCTATTACGCTCAAACGATGTAACTTAATCCTTATTTCTACCAACCACTCCAACTTCAAACGGTACACGAGTACACTCGCGTGTTAACAAGTGAACCGAAAAGAAAGAAGTGGAATGTATCGAAGTCCGTCCACTGACATGTTTAAAAAAAACTACGGTTTGATCATGACAAAACAAACCTGTAGAACGCAACTACGGTTTGACAAAAAACAAACCTGTAAGGCGCTAGAACATGGCCAATCCATGCAATAAGATGTAAATTGAAAAAGCATTTCGGATCTTTGAAGACCTTCGGTTCGAAAATATTGAGACATATGAACTGTAATGCAAGAAACGTGTACGAAATGCCTTAGTTTGTCGCAGGATCAATTAAGATCTTTCATCCGAACTGTGAAAGCAGAAAAAAAAATGAAAAATCAATTTTATAAATTTTGTCCCTGTTGGTAAAGTGAAAAGAACTGAACTGATCTAAAATAGAAAGGGTATATGATTTGTGTCTTTATATATGTAGCCGAGGTTGGCAAAGTTTTAACAAAGGTAACAACTTATTTTGATATAAGTTCGGATAAGTTAAGCTCCGTTGGACAATTAGAGGCAGAAATATAAGCTGAGATAAGCTCAGCTAAGCTAAGCTCCGTTGGACAATTAGAGGCAGAAGATAATAGGACGATCCGCGGGGCTGTTAGGTTTGAGACAAAAGTTTAGGAGTTCAGGCGGTAATGTAAGAAGCTGTTGCGGGCAGTTGGTGACGTAGCAAGCCATTAAGGGATGTAGGCCTGAGCTTATATTTTTGACCGAAATATTTACAATAATCGCCTTCCTCGAATAATCTCCCTCCCCCCGCCAATTTCTCTTTCTCTTATCCCCTCCCTCTCAAGTTACATCGTGGGTAGCAAGCAAGCTTTCATTTAAAATGCCCATAACCTTTCTTTTTTTGGTTTCTTATCTAAAAGTATGTATCTAAAAATTATCGCATCCGAAAATTTTTTTGATTTGAACAAAAGGCGAACCGTTTTACCGATCTTTAAACATACTAAAATCGCCGCGGTACACCAAGTGTCGAGTCAAGGTGACGTAGATTAAGGACATGACGTCAATATGATCTAGATTAAGGAACACTGCTCCTCGCACAGCTAAAACAGTGGAATGTAAAAATGCCGGAAAGATGTGTTACAGCTTGATTTTCTTAGTCTGTTTCTTAATTCTTCCTTCATACTCCTACAGAATTATTTTTGTTTTGATGCGACGCAAATTCCTTATATAATTTACGTCGAAGTACAGTGAGCCTGTCATCCTTGTCAGTGATCAGCGACAAGGGTTGACCAAATAAATGAAGAACTAAAAGCTTTGAAAAAAATTAGAGTTTTGTTCAAATCAAATAACTTTTTAGTGTAGATGTTCATTTTAGAATATGGACTTTCAGATAAACCAAGAAAAAAAATGGTTATGGGCACTTTAATTTCTCACAGCTCAATGGTTACATTTTTGCAGTTTTTTCTATGATAAAGTTCATGTATTTCACTTTTTTTTATTGCTTTGAGCTCTTTATTTAGCGCATCGGATATGTTCGGTTTGTATCTGAAGTGATTAGTTTTTCGTTAATTTAATGGTATAACAAAACAAAATCTTTAAGGCACGACCTCATATGAGAGATCAATTAAAATAACTGCCTCCCTCGAATAATCGCCCCCTTTGAGTGGGGTCTACAAAGGGGTTTTGGCGACAGACATTTGTCAAAGCGCCGACAAGCGTCAGAAATGGTCGGGAAAAGCGCGACAACTGCGACAGCGACAAAGGGCATCAGAGATCAACTATGTATTAAAAACATCCAGGAATATATGTAATCAGTTTCCTACGATATATTTTGTCCAATCTTAGCTTAAAAATTTTTTGAACACGCTAATGAGACAGACACATTTGTTCGTCATGTTTACTTGATTGTTTTTGACAACGAATGATAAACTAGAGCTGCAGTAAAAGCCGCATATAATTGCTTAAAAAATTAAAAACCATGACAGTACAGTGACATTTTGTTCAGCCGGAAATGCGACAACGACATTCTACACTAGAAAAAGATGCGACAAAAAACCAAAAAAATGTGGGACTATCGACATCTTGAGCACTTCTTTGTAGGTCTCTTAGGTGGGAAAATAGAAATATACGGTATTCGCATTTCAAACTTATCTAATGTGGCCTAACTCAATCTATGGCTTTGCTTGCTTTAAGGCGTGTGATTATCAGCCGGCGAGAATGTATCATTGATTACGAAATAACACCAGTGAATATCGAATCTCGCGCGCTGAATTATTGGTCAAGGAATAACGTAAGGATATAATATTTCAGCATACACAGCGAACCAAAAGAGTGGTCATCCGGGCTTTTAGTTACGACTGAAGCCCTATGAGCATGCGCGGGAACCATCTCCTGCATCAAGCCTGTATTCGTGGAACGTGCGATCGGAGTATTGGGTATCCGTTTGTCCTTCTTTTGAAGGCATAATTCCTGGGAACTCCGACCATCAGGTGAGTTTTCAGAGATTTTATTTGGTTGGGCATTATTTGATTTACATAATATGCGATTTAAGCAAGTTCATTTTTCTAAGAGTTGAAGGCGGAAGGGATGTAAACTGCAATTTAATTTTTAGTGAGTCATGTGTAAAGTGAGCATTTCTCGGCGACATCTTCCAGCAAATAGGCAGCTGAAAAAAACAGTAACATCGTTTACACCGGCAGTTTGTAAAATTGTTACAAAAGATTGCTTAGAATTAGTTGTATAATCGCTATGGAATTCCAACAAGTTATTGGACTTCTAGTAGTATACGATTTAGTGAGCAGTGACCCAGTTATGCCCATAGTGTCTACCAAAAAAGGTCTTGTGTAATAAATAAAATCTTCGTCAGAAACTATAATCCTATTTGGTTCCGTTGATAGACTCCTACTATTTTGCGGTTGTGTTTTGGCCTTTCCACTTTAACAAATCAACTTTGGACTGATAAGTAAATCTAAACGTGGTTAACTCTGATTTACTTCTTGAACAAACTAGTTGGCTTAATATTTGTTAATCTATTCGCGATCGTCATGTAGCTTCAGTTAAGCTGTAGTTCTTGCAAATCCTGAAAGATATGAGATAGAAAACGTATCGTGAATAGGAATTGACAGTTGTTGCTACAGACGATATTAGTTTGAACTCGCACCTCCAAGACGAGACATGAATTAATGTTCCGAAGGCGACTAAGAATAGAATGAAGTTGTTAATGGCATGTGAAGATATAAGAACGTCAACTACTAAAGGTCAAATAAACAAATTTATTCAAATCTTGGTTGTTTGGCTGAAGGTTACATTAACATAACTTTAGTTGTTTAGAACTTGTTACATACATGTAAGTTATAAATTCATATTTTGCAGTGAAGTATAAATGAATGTTTATCAATTATAACTAGTTGTAATTAGTGACTTATTTATACGTGGTGTATTGGTCACAGATTAACAAATTTTTTGTTGTATTAATGATGCAAATACTTGATATATGACAGTTTTACAGGGTTTCAAAAAAACTCTGTGTTCAACCGTAGATAAATTTCTCAACAATCCAAGATATCAGAAATAAACCTTGCTTTATGAGAAACCAAAAATTATTAAAATCACTGCTAGAGTCAGGAGTAATGATTAGGGTATGGGTAAGCATTATAATTTTAGAATTTGGTGTAATTTTGAGAAATTTACCAACTGTTGGACTTTGAGTTTTATTAAAACCGTACAAGACTGTTGGACATAATAAAAATTTTGTCAACTTGTGAGTTAAGTACACCTTTTATGAATAAGTAACTAGTTACCACAAGTTATCATACACTTTTATTCATATTACACTGCAAAATATGAATGACACAACCTAAATTTTATCTAGCTGTAATGTGAAATTCTGAAAATAATTTAGGATTTTCCAGATAAATTGTCTATCATATGGTAATGCTATATGTCTTTGTATTCTAAACTTGAAACGTCAAATATATTAAAAATTCTTTTTATATTTATACATGAACTAGAAGTGCAGGCCAGTACAGCCTATTAGCCAAGTTTTACAAGACTAACTAAGTAAGCCTTAGGTCTGTCAGTGAAAAATAAACAAGTGCGCATTTGTTGGTTCATCATAGATGACTGCGAGTCGTGAAATAGCATTTTGTTACTCTGGTTTTTAGAATTGTTAGAGTTTCAAGAAACTATTTTAATGATAAAGCAGAGAAAATTCACTTCCTATTAATGGCATACTGTAGCACAAAGAAGAAAACCACTTAATTCACAAAATGCTGACTATGTGATCATGCCCTATCCTGATTCTTGTGATCATACTCATCATTTGTTGTTTAGTTGTCAGCTGAAAACTTTCATGGTTGTTACTCCAATGGGTTAATTTTTCAAAATAATTGACTCACCTTTTTCTTATTACACACTTTAAAAGTAGTTTGTTTATACTGTCAAGACCATTTTGAAGTTACCAAGGAGGGGATTTTATCAGCAGGGGTGGGAGATTGTTACAATACCCCTCAGAGTATTTAAGCAGCTGATCATGAATTCAGTTGGATGATAACTGCAGACTAGTAATATGATGTATTATAGGAAGCAATGGTTTTATCTTCATCTCTGGTGTAGTTTAGGAGCATTATTACCTGCAGTTACTATCCATTCATCCAATTTTTTTGTTTTTGAAGACAGGTGGCCTGAGGGCTTGCCTCCAACTATGCCTGCACCGGTTAAGTTAAGAGATCTTATACGAGGGATCAGGGCAGCCCGAACAGCAGCTGATGAGCGGCAGGTTATTGCTAAAGAGTGTGCATACATCAGAAATTCTTTCCGAGAGGAGGACAATGATTTCAGGTGCCGAAATGTGGCAAAACTTTTGTATATCCACATGCTTGGATACCCTGCTCACTTTGGACAGGTACGCACAACAGATAAGGGAACTATATTCACAAATGAGTTTATAGTTCCTTTTTCCTGCTTCTGTTTTTTTGTTGGTGGGGCAGTGGCCGAGAGGTTAATGAGTTTTACTCATAATCCTGGGGCTTCAAGCTCAAGCTCTGTTCAGACCATTGCTTTGTGTCCTTGGGCAAGACACTGCCAGACTTGTTCTCGTCATCTCAGCTGTCTGTATTAATAAGTACCAGGTTCTGCTGGACTGGGTTGTTAATTGTGGCTGGTTAACTTTAACTCAGAGTTAAGCATAAGTTCGAACAGTAGTTTGTTCTTTAAAGAAAGGTTTACGGTTCTTACAGAAAGCTGTTTAGTTTAAGAGCACTGATGTGTTGAGTGATAATCCTTCTTCAAACAAAATTTGAAGGGCTAATATTCAATACATGATAAAGTATGCCAGATGGCCTGTTGCTAAAATTTCCCAGCTAGATCTCACACTTTTTCTGTCACTAGTTCAGGTTAATTTGCTTTTTGTCTAGTTGGTAGTTTTCTGTGTTTGGTCAATTTCAATTTTTTCATTACAAAACTACCTTTTTTTAGGTAAGGAGAAGTTAGATGTTGATAAACTGACTGGGGCTGAAAGGGTTGAGTTATGTAAGGAAAAGTTAGGTGTTGATAAACTGGCTGGGGCTGAAAGGGTTGAGTTATGTAAGGAAAAGTTAGATGTTGATAAACTGGCTGGGGCTGAATGGGTTGAGTTAGGTAAGGAGAAGTTAATGGTTGATGAACTGACTGGGGCTGAACAAGTCGTTAGGTAAAGAGAAGTTAGATATTATAAACTGACCAGGATGAATGGGTTGAGTTAGGTAAGGAGAAGTTAGATGTTGATAAACTGACTAGGGCCGAATGGGTAGTTAGGTAAAGAGAAGTTAGATGTTATAAACTGACTGGGGTGAATGGGTTGAGTTAGGTAAGGAGAAGTTAGATGTTGATAAACTGACTGGGATGAATGGGTTATACATACAACAGCTAAGGTTGTTATGATCCAATTTTTAGTTGAATTTAAGGCTATTGTGCCTTTCCCCTAGCACAGTAAACATTATTTTTTTAAACTAGTACCCAGTTTAATAATATCTAACTAAAACTGGTCTACCTGCTTCTTGTAGAAATTAAGTTAAAGCTATGCTATTATTTTCACAGCTTGAGTGCCTAAAACTGATAGCCTCGCCCAAGTTTACAGACAAGAGAATCGGCTATCTTGGTGCCATGATGCTTTTGGATGAAAGACAGGATGTTCACCTATTAATTACCAATTCACTGAAAAAGTAAGCATATGAGTGGTGAAGTAAAGTGTCAAAATTGAGACTAGAGCTTGTTCATCTTGCTGGTATGGTAACTTGATTGTGGTTCAGGGTTTTCAGCAATGGACTCTCTTAAGATATGTTTAATAGATTACAATAGTAAAATGCTCAGATTCTTGATCAAGCTTTTTTTCATGTAAAAGGATGTTTTATGATCAGCTTTCCCAATTCAAATTATCAAAGTGCTTTTGTTCATAGACATTGACAATAATGATAATGGTGACAAAGTTATTAAATGATGTATAAAAATTAATAATATAATAATGATAATAGTGTTAGTAGTTTGATAGTATAAAGTTATTACTCAATTATAGCGATTGAAATAACAATAAAATGACCATGATGATTGCTGCAAGTTTTACAGCAACATTTGGAAGATGTCATGTTTTAGAATTAAAGAAATTATTATATGAGATCCTGCAGAAAAATCAGGACTTCAACAAATCCTCAAACTCTTTACTGCAAAACTCAATTTGTTTTGGTGTTGAGCCAACTGACCAGGTGAATATGTATCATGTCACCCCAATCAATTGCAAGCATTAAATACAATGTGCTTTTCTTTGCATTTACTTAACTAACTCTAACAAAGCTTAACTTGTGGTTTAGTTCAACTTGGCTGAGTAAGGTAATAGTTTCTGATATCTTTAACTTGAATATTTCTTTCTTGTTTCAGTGATATGAACCATACAAACCAGTTTGTCATAGGGTTGGCTTTGTGTACTTTAGGAAAGTAAGTACACTTTTATGGTTTGATACTTGATACAATTGGTTGGAATTTTGGAATGTAAAAATTTGGAAACTGAAATTTGTTGACCTTCAATGCAAGGTTTGTTTATCTGAGGGAAAACACAAGTCTTAGAGTATAAATGTTTGAAGGGCCTAGTGCAGAAACACTACAAGAGTTTACAAGGGATTCTACCATCCCACCCAGGATCCTACTTATCCCAACCTGGGATCCTGCATGTCCACCCAGGATTCCACCCATTCCGACTATTCCACCTGGGATTCACCTAGCCTACCTAGCACTCCACCTATCCTACCCATGATCCCACCTATTCCAACTATTCCGCCTGCAATCCCATCTATCCCACCTATTCCAACTATTCCGCCTGCAATCCCATCTATCCCACCTATTTCAACTATTCCATCTGGGATCCAACTTATTCCACCCAGGATCCCACCTATTCCGACTATTCCATCAAGGATCCCACCTATTCCAACATATTCCCAGGGATCCAATCTATTCCACCCAGGATCAACAATTGTCATCAATTGTAGTTTATCTGTATCTTAAATTTTACATATTGATTTTTAATTAAGGAAATAAAAAAGAACAGATGATACCTGCAGTCTGAAAATAGTTTCAAAACTAACTGAGTCAGACTGTCCGACTATCCCACCCGCCAGTATTTCCACCTATCCCACCCATGATCCCATCTCTTTCCACCTATTCCGACTATTCTGCCTGGGATCCCATCTATTCCAACAAATTCAATCAAGGATCCAATCAATTCCACACAGGATTCCACCTTGGATCCCACCTATTCCAACCGTTCTGCCTGGGATCGACCTATCTCACCAAGCATTCCACCTATTCCAATCAGGATTCCATCTATTCCACCAAGGATCCTACCAATTCCACCAAGGATCCCACCTCCTACTTGTCCCACCCAGGATCCCATCTTCACCTTTCCCAACTATTCCACTGGGGCTCCCACCTATTCTGTCGGGATCCCACCTACCCTACCCAGCATTTCACCTCTTCCACCCTGGGATCCCACCCACCCAGGATCCCATCTATTTCACCAAGGATCTTATCCATTCCACCCAGGATCCCACCTTTCCTAACTGGGAACCACCTGTTCCACCCAGGATCCCACCTATCCCACCCAAAATTCCATAACCTTTCCCATCTATTCAACCCAGGGTCCCACCTATTCCACCTTGGGATCGTACTTATCCCACCCAGGATCCCATTTATCCCACCTAGGACCCCATCTATTCCACTCGAGTTCCACCTATTCCACGTTGGGATCCCACCAACGATACCACTTATCCTACCCAGTATCTCATTTATCCCACCAGCGATACCACTTGTCCTACCCAGGAACTTATTCCACCAACAATCCCACCTATCCCACCCAAGATCATGATGATAAGGTTGAGGCTCTGAAAACAACAGGGCACTGGATGAAAACGACAGAGAGCTGTGTAAAACGACAGGGTGTTGTGCCTATCAGTTTAGTCTAGCTAGAATACTGTGACTGGATTTTAGTTTTTGACTCTTCATCTCAGCTAGATGCGAAGAGATTTGATGTCTGCCTTTTTCTTTTCTCAGCAGTGTCTTAGTTGTTATAATTAGCTTAATGTCTTTTCAGGAACATCATTCTGGTTTTATTTTTTTTAGTATTTGTTCTCAAGAAATGAGCAGAGATTTAGCTGGAGAGGTTGAGAGACTTCTCAAGTCATCAAATTCATACCTTAGAAAAAAAGTAAGTATCTTTTGCTTTAACGCATTCCTGCTGATTTTTTTTTGGAATCATTTTTATGTAGAAAAATAAACTTTTTGCTCATCTGACTCTGTTGTTACTTTCTACACAGAATTAGAATCGCTTTTCATACTGTAATGCCGAAGATTGTAGTTTTCCCCCCGAAAGTGTTTGATGATTTGCAATGCAAAAGCTACAAATTTAATTGAAGACATTTCATTTGGGAAATTAGATGATAGAAGTCCTAAGTCTGATCTCTTCTTATCTGAGTTGAAGTTGAGCATGATAGAGCAAAGACAGCACTTCTCCTCAGTTATTTAAGACCCTGTGGTGAAAGTCTGGCTCCAGCAAATCAATGCCAGGCCACCTGCACAGCAGACTGTTGCCTGTCCAACTGGGCTAAGCAAGGCCATTGTCACTTTACAATAGATTTTCATCCACAGAATTATGTTAAACTTGTGTTTGTCTGTTTAACTTAGGCTGCTTTGTGTGCAAGTCATATTATCAGAAAAGTACCAGAACTTATGGAGATCTTTGTGCCGACGACAAGGTCATTACTAAATGAAAGAAACCATGGTAAGTTTATTCTTAGCATGATAGAAAGCAATTGTACTGTATCTGCCCCTTTGGGAGGAGGAGATGTCCGCACCCTTTATCCATAGAGGGTAGTGATGCCACCTCGCATTATGGAATGCTCTAATTCTTCAACTGTTGGGTAACCGTTACCTCCAACTGAATGGTAATCTTAGTCCTATAGGTGTCTCTAGGGAAACTCTTATCCCCAGAATGTGAGTTACTCGTATCCTCCACCTATAGGGGGTTACCCTTGCTCAGCAGGTAAGGGGCTCTAATCATCCAGGTGTGAGAAACTCTCGTCCTCCATCTGTAGGGGTTAACTATGTCCCCTTTCTTTAGGGAGTAGTCTAATCTCCTATTTGTGGGTTACTCATGTCCTCCATCTATAGGGGTTATCCTTGTCCTGTGCCTCTTGGGGGCACTCTAATCTTCTAACTGTAAGATATCCATGACCTCCATCTGTAGGGGCACTCCTCTCTCTAGAGGATACTCCAATCAAGCTTTGTGAAACCCATATTCTCCTCCTATCGGGGTTACGTTGACCTACAGGTGTCTCTTGGGCACATTCTAATCCTCCATCTGTGAGATACTCTTGTCCTCCATCTGTAGTGGCACTGTAACTATGCTTCCCCCCCCCCTCTCTCTCTAGAGGATACTGCAATCCTCCAGCTATGTGAAACCCATATCCTCCACTTCTAGGGGTTTTCCCTTGTCCTGTGTCTCTTGGGCACACTCTAATCCTCCAACTGCGAGATACTCTTGTCCTTCATCAGTAGGGGCATCCCCCTTTCTAGTGGATACTCCTATCCTCCAGCTGTGTGAAGCCCATATCCTCCACCTGTAGGGGTTACCTTTGTCCTGTGTCACTTGGGGCACTTTAATCCTCCAACTGTGAGATACTCTTGTCCACCATCTGTAGGGATACCCCTTTTACTAGAGAATACTCCATTCCTCCAGCTGTGTGAAACCCATATCCTCCCGGGGGCACTCTAATCCACCAACTGCAAGATAGCCATGTCCTTAATCTGTAGAGGATACTGAAGTCATCCAGCTGTGTAGAACCCATGTCCTCCATGTGTAGGGGTTTACCCTTGTCCTGTGTCTTGTGGGGGCACTCTAATCCACCAACTGCAAGATAGCCATGTCCTTAATCTGTAGAGGATACTGGAGTCATCCAGCTGTGTGGAACCCATGTCCTCCATGTGTAGGGGTTTACCCTTGTCCTGTGTCTTGCGAGGGCACTCTAATCCTCCAAATATGAGTAGCTTATGTCTTCTCTGAGCTCTGATTAGTTTGAGTTTGTTCAACTTGAAATGTCTTCTTTTTACAGGTGTTTTGTTAACAGGCATTGGTCTAGTGATTGAAATGTGCAAGCAAAACCCTGAAACCCTTACACATTTTAGGAGGGTGAGTTTCATTTTTTTCCTTTACTAAATAAATATAATTCTTTCTCTGACCTCAACTATGCCAGGAGAGGTAATCATGTGTTGACCTGTTCAACCTGCAACCTTGTATCTATCCTTCTTGCCCTACCCCTGCCATTACCCATTCCCTCCTTGCCATACCCCTCCCAATACCCATTCCCTCCTTGCCTACCCCTCCAACCAACCCTTCCTTCCTTTCCCTACCCCTCCCACCATCTTTTTCCTCCTTGACCTACCCTTCCAACCAGCCCTTTTCATGCAATCTCCCTGCTTTCTTATCTCCACCCCTCCACCACTACCCTTTCAGCACCCCTCCCCTCCAATTTCCATTCCTTATTATCATATATCCATTATTTTCGCATTACCTTCACCTCTTTTTTTTCTCATCTCAACCGATTCACCATAGCCTTTCCCTCCTCTCCTAGCCTCTCTCCAACCCTTTTTGCCCCATCTTCAATTTTCAATCAAATTTGTTCCTCTTTCCAAACCCTTTTTTCATCTCTTTTTTACCAATTTCAACCCATTTTGCTCCTATCTACAAACGCCTCTTTTTTCTCTCGTTTTCTCCCATTTTAAGCTGTTTTGCTCTCATCTGCAATCCCTCACTCCCACTGCACCCTTTTTCTTTATTTCAACCCATAATGCTCCCCTCTCCAACCAAACACTCCCCTCTCCCCTTTCTCCATTTCAACCCATTTTTCTTAGGACTGTCTGCTATCTTCATTACTTTATACTCATTCCTCTTTAAAACCTTTCCTTCTCTCATCTTACCCCAAAACTCCATTTCCTCCACTTGGTTTCTAACTCTATAGATCTCTTCCTCTCCCCCATTATTTTAATCAGTGATCACTTCACATCTTATGTAATCTTCAGTCAGTGTTTATTGATGAAAAAAAAAATTGAAATATTGATTTGTCAAGAGTCAAATTGTTATTAGTGGAAAATGTCTAACTGTAATTTTTGGTTGATTATTTGCAGCATGTACCAACTTTAGTAAAGACTTTGAAAAATATGATAATGTCTGGATACTCCCCTGAGCACGACGTCTCTGGTATTGGCGACCCTTTCCTTCAGGTATTTCAACATTGAGGCTTTTATCACTTACTGTTTAATTGGGTTAGAACTGTTATGAATCCTGCAGTCTAACTGATTTACATTATCACTATCATACTACTGAGTGGTGTTAGAAACCAGTTTATTTAGACTGTGATTAGCCTGCAATTTTTGTTGGTTAGTATCCCAGAGGGGTTGGGGGG
>JAOBRD020014987.1:0-10733 GCA_027575215.2 Hydrozoanthus sils
AATTTTTTTCTAAAAGTAATGCCCCAAAAAACTTTTTTTTTTCTTTTTTAAGGCCATTTACAATTTCATATATATCTTTGTTTGAAGGAACTTGATTTTTTCCCTGTAAAATAGAAAATATGTTAGGTGTCATAAAGATTCATTTAAGTCATGTGTGACGTTAAGTTGAGTCAAACGCCATGTTGGCTTGAAATGAATTTGGCAAATGCGAAGTGGGCTCACAAGAAATTTTTTTCCGGGAGTACTTTTATGCTTCAATCAAATTTAAACACAACATTTGGAAAATAGATATGTTAAACTAAATATATTTGGGCAAAACAAGTCTAGAGAATTGAGTAAACAAGTTAAAAATCAAAAAATAAATAAACAGGCAGCTTCTAATGAACCTTTTACTGATGTTCCTTCTGAAAAAAGCCAGGGCTAAAACTCAATTGCAAAAAAGGTCCTGGACAAAACCAGTGGTGTGGGCCAAAATCATTGATGAGTTTGCAGCTCGTGATCAACGCAGAATGGACCTGTCCGACTTGGGTGTCAGACAAGACAGCGAATTGCCTACAGTGCATTGTGTTTGACAGTTCTTGGTTGTGCATGCTCTGTTTGCTATACTGTGCTCATTGACAAGTAACCTTGTGAATGAACAACTACTTCTTGAGTTGGTTGTCAAAAGATGTTTCTTGTGACAAAACTGGTGACATTTTTTCACTGTTGATGTGTATGATTGCAGTTGTAAAAATTAGAGAAAAAGAGTTTTTTTACTGGTTAGGCCCTTAATCTTATAGAAACAGTTGCCAAAGCCTAAATTTATGTCATGAGGCTTGATGCAGCTTTTTGAATAAACATCCAACTATCCACATTTTTGTGACTTTCACTTAAACAATGAAACATTCATGATGACTTAAAGACACCTGTTAGGACTCAAACAAGTACAATTTTTGTAAAAAAGCTGAATGGCAGTCTAAAATACTTACCAATCCCCAGTTTGAAAATCATAGAAGCAAAATTCATATTATATCTTTACAAATAAGGTGTTAAATTTGTTATGTGAATGAAGTTTACGAGCACGAAATTAGTCTTAACTGAATAAGAAAAAATTAATGTCTCAAAATGTGGGAAATGGCCATTTTAAAGACCCAAATTTTCAAAAATTTCTGGGGGAGCATGCCCCAAGACCCCTGTAGAAAGCTTGCACCGTTGGTGCTTACTGTGCCCCCCCCCTTCCTTTTGGAAGTCCTGGATCCACTCCTGATTATGATTACTTGTGCTAGATTTAAGAGAAGTTTGATTTCACCTTCCTTTGATACTTAAGCAAGTGGAGGCATAACATTATTTTACATCAACAGTATTCTCAGAAAATTATATTTTAAAAAAACGTCTATACACACATTTATAACTTAAATTATTATATATGTTATTAGCAAGTATTACCCAGTTAAGAGCATCTTGTTAAATTTTGAAGTTACAGTTTTTTTTAAAAAAAGAAAAAAAGGAAAAAATAGTAAGTAAAAAAACATGTTTGTCTTCTGATATTTTATGCAGGTTCCAGATAAGCATTTCAAAGTCTTGATGAAGTATCTGCAAGGGCTTAAAGGTGCTGCCAGACAGAAAACAATCAGTGATGCTGAGAAATTGATAGAAAATGAAGGTACAGTTGTTTGACTATGAAGTATGGTTTTTTTTCTCTGTGGTGCAGTGGCCAAGCGGTTAGCATGTTCCATTAGTTTTAATCCTAAGGTCACGAGTTCGAGCCCCGGTCAGACCACTGTGTTGTGTCCTTGAGCAAAAACTTTACCCGACTTTGTTTCAGTCAACTTAGCTGTATAAATGAGTACCAGTTCTGCTGGGGGCTAACCTGCGATGGATTAGTGTCCTGTCCAGGGGGAGTCAAAACAGGAGATTAGCATCAGCCTAATGAGTCACTTAGGTTCGAGAAAGGATAAGCTTAGCTTTTTTTCTGTAATGCTGGCAAACAGATGCTTGTTTATCCAGTTTGAGTCATGCAACTTTATTCATGCTTTTCTTCTTTTGCAGAAACAAGAAGTAGTGATGAAACATGCCTGGACAGGGTGAAATGGGTAATACAGGAAATAATTGAAGACTGATTTAATTAATGTGAGAAGAATATTCTATCTTAACCCTTTCACTCCTAAAAGTGCCCAATGATGAACTTGTAAATTATTATAACTTATGACTGTAATATTATTTTTATACATAGTTTGGGAGAAACAATAATTAATCATCTTCCAGAGTATGAGTGTTGATTGGACAATTGCATTTCATATTTTAGGTATTAATCAGTTTATTTTCTAATGTTAATGTTAAGAGAACTTTGATGTTCAAAATTAGGGGAGACATGTATGCTATTTTATAGCTTTAGCTCTGACATCCAGATGAAGCACTTTTAAGAATGGTAGATTCTGGGAATCAAACATGGTTGAATTTTCTTTTATTTACAATTTGGAACTCTAATAATCACACTGTTATTTTCCCAATCATGAAAGTTAAAAAAATATGGAGCATAAATTAAAGTAATTTTAAAACATGCTTTTTTTCACTACTTTTTCATAGTTAGGGGGGTTAGCAATGGGGGCTGAATAGAGGGCAGGGCTTTAAAGTATATAAAAGTTTAAAAGCTAGAGAAATAAACAATCATTAGCTTTTTACCTCAGTGCTGTTTTTAAGGTGTTATATTTTTATTCTGTTCAAAGAATTTCTGAAGTCCCTTTAACTACGCAGAGGATTCACTTATGAATTTCACGTGAAAATGCATCAACTTTTTCTTATCCCAGTAATTAGTATCAGGAAATGGTCAAGCCCAAAACTTTTACTTTGTTCAGGGTTGGTCTTAATTTTTGGTCAGCTTTGTGGTCGACCACCCTATATTTTGGAAACTCCGGTTACTTCATGACTGGTCCCTAAACAATGCATAATAATTGATAGTTCTCTTATTCAGTGTTCTATCCAGCGAAAAGAAACAACAGGGTGCTGTGTTACAGAACTAATAATATACACAACAAAATTTATCCCTACGATTACTACGACTATTAAGATTATGGCTTTGATTTCAACTAAAATGATTTGGAATATGACTACAACTACTACGACTATGATTGCTATGACGACTACTATGACTACTACAACTGTGTTGACTATGTCACTACCGTGCATACGATTACAACTACGCCTTTGACTATGTTTGCAATGACGACTATGATTATGACTTTAACCTCAACTACTATTCTTGTTAATACTTCGATGCTGGTTCCTTTTAAACTGATAAGAAACTCTTTCTATACTTGACCAGTATTTTATTTTGTATAATTTATTATTAAAAAGTAATCACACGAATTTACACTCGTGTTTTTTCAAAAATTTGACACTTTTTGAAAAACCCACTCGTGCAAATTATTTCCATATTAAAGTTGTATGACTACTTATACATAACAGCTGTTTCTGGTATCTGCACTCTGATTGGACAGTTACAAAGCAGTATAACAACAAGCACAGAAGTCACTGACTTTTGGCTCGGCATTCAATGTTCAAGAACTTGAAACCGTAACATCAAAATTTTCTGCATTTGATTGTACATCAAATTACAAAACTGCGTTTTTGCTGCCAGTTCGTTCTCTTTGTGCTTTTAAAGTTGAATTTGAGAGAACAATTTCCAGGGGAATATTTCTCATGGCTTAAATCATTGACATCTATTTTTGTAGTTGTTTTGGCAATTGATCCTTGAAAGTCATCAACATACTGTAAGCAAATTGATAAAACCACAGTGTTGTTTTGTTGAGAATTAAAACTGCTGCACAGCCAATAAGAGTGTGCATTATATCTGCTATATTTTGTCTAATTAATTTGCTGATGATGGCAGGCAGCCATGGCTAGTCTAAACAGTTTTAAATTCTTGTTGATGGTAAGAGCCATACTATAATACAGAACCAGTTTTAGTTTTTTTTTTCAATTATTTTGACCCAAGTGTAAGGGCAATGAAGAAAACATGAGGAGCCATAGTTTATGGTCTGGATTGAGAAAACAAGGTGAAAAGTAGCTCTTATTACTCCAAAAAAAGTTGCATGCTGCAAAATTTGATCACTTCAATAGCCCTGTGGTAATGAAATAATAAAAGAGCCTGCACCATCAAGAAGATTGTTTTTTTGATCAAAATTTTGATGTTGAGTGTTCAGTTGAAAAATCAAATGGCTGATTAAGCAGTTAATTTTAGCTAGGCCAAAATGAAAGGAAGCAGCACAATGTCATTTTATCCACCACCTTGTCATATTCAGCGCATTGACCTTATCATTGATGAAAATTAAAAAATCTCCTTTTTGACTTGCCTCTCGTAGCTTAAATTTTATAAAAGAAATAGAAAATTCGCCCAGTTAGCTCTGTTCGGTTAAAGAACCATAAAATTGCAGGTTTGTTGCTTAAACAAGGTTTCAGGTAATCATAGAACCCACAATATTATGAACTGTAGACATATATTATTTTTTTCAACCACACATCTTATTTTTTATTTATCTTCTTTCACCACAATACACTTAATCAACTAAACCACATGACTGTTTAAACTTAGGTAAAGCAAATGAGGTATTTACAGACACAGTAAAACATAAATGGTTGTTATACAAGTTCTGGGATTACATAGACTGTACAGCAAGTTGTAGTTACACTGCATTATTACTAAAAACAGCAGGGCGCACAGCTTTTACCTTCCATTCTTTACAGCAAATATAGAGTTAACAAGTTCTCCAACATGGCACCAAATCTTTTCTTTTAAACCAGTATAGAAATGTCTTTCTACTTCACTACTAAAGTAGCTTTGTTGGATAAAATGCTTGGCCACTGCCAAATAACTTAGAACGAGAACCTAGATAACACTAAACTTGCTTCAGCTCATAAGATTAAATAGATCAAGCTAGCATTATTGGTTGAATTCCTGAACAATAATTTTTTACTTGCTAATGTTTATCTGTGCCTTGATGGTAATGACACAAAATGGAAGCTTACAAGGTAATATTGGTAGTGTAACCTGGAAATGGTAATAACATTACCAGTGAGCTGCTTTGGTGTTTTTTCACAAGCTATACGTATGGATTCTATTGACTTATACCAGGAAAACTTGAACCCTTATATTCATTTCACAAACCTGTCATTGACTTTAAAGTTAAAAATTGAATGCTACTGGGCACATCTGGTGTTCTAGTTCTTTGGACTCTAGCACTTTGCACTTGTTAAGACCATAGACTAGAAACCAACCAAATAAGTTAACTCATTAAGTTTTTTGGTGAACACTCTTGACTACTAGTTGTCATTATAACCTAACTCTCTTTTGAGTAACTTCACTGCAAATTTTCTACAATAAGTTACTAAATCCAAAGAAAAGATAAAATGCTTCTTGAAAAGCTACCAACACTCAAATTAAACATGATAAAAAACAGCAACTAAACTATAGTTACTGTAATGCTAACAGCTGGGAAGCTGATTTTGGTTGCAAGTTAGGTTTTAGAAATATTTTGGTTAGTGAAGAAAATATTGGGTTAATACATTTAAATCTATGCAATGCAAACTTAACCTAAGACCTGCTCTTCAAAAGATGGGTTAAAAACTAAATTTGGAAATCTGTGTATTTCTCAAACTGCCCCCATATATTAAAGCCTTAAAGAGCAATTACTGATTCTCAAAGTTAAATAAATAAACAAAAAAGAAACAGAGAAGCTCAAATACTGCAACCGATAGGTATTTCTTAACTGAACGTAAAAATAAACAGGGGCAGTTAGGAGTTTCTTTGAGGTTAACTTACACTTTTATCAATCTTTTGGTTTAATAAATTTTTAGTATGATATCCCAAGAATATGTCAACAATACATCCTATACAATTACACAACCAGTGACACGAAGCTATTGTACTGCTGGATGTTCCTCTTCAGTATGTCAATGCATGGCCCAAGGACTCGTTCAAACCTCTGCCGATCTAGCTTTACACACTTGAGGGGACCACGGGCTTGAACTGTAGCAGCGCGTGGTCGATTGAGAACCAAGGCTATTTCACCTATGCAAAGAAAATTTACAAAACTCATCAAACACAAAATGAAGGCAAAGAAGAAAAGTAGAAACAAGGCATGATTTTTTCAGAGTAATGATGATGATGATGATGATAATAATAACTAGACCCTGTTGCACAGGATTCACTCATGCCAGTATACAAAAAGTTGTTTTTATAATAAAATTAAAAAAGGTATTTTATTCTTGGAATATAAATGGATCAGTGTTTTTTAACCTTGCATTATGACCACAGTGTTCGGGATCAAGCATTATGAATCAAAATTTTGGACCCCGAGATTGGGATCACCGGGAGAAATATAGTTGTTACTTTCATAACTCCTTTTGTAGATGAGTAGGAAAACAATAATGTACATTAAAACTAATGATCTGAAGGTGTCTTACAATAAGATATATAGGTTAATATTAAAAAAGAAAAGAACTTTTAGTCTGGCAGCAATTTTTATTAATAATAATTGTCACCAATAAAACATTCGAAAGATGAAATTGATGGTCATTTTAACAAGTGTTTCCCACCCATTTACTATGACAATCATTGTCAAATTTCAATGTAATTTTGTTATAATTTTATCCTTAATAGCATTTTCAATCTGATAATAATGTCTAAGTGCACTGGATAATATTAAGAGACTTCAAATTTTCATTACAAGTTAAAATTTCCTTTTACTCCAATTTGGAAGAACTGTAACAGTTCCAACCCTTTTACCCCTTATAACATAGAGGGAAAAATTACTACAAACTGATTGAATAACAGCGGGGGCCTTTTTTCTTAATTCAGGGCAAAATTACTTAGCATTGATTGATTGCTGGTAAACTTCCAAAAATTTCCAAAGATTTTCTGAAGTCTCAAAAATGCCTTAAAAACATTTTCTGAAGATTTATGAATGTTTCCGAATACCTCCAAAGATTTTCTGAAAGTCATAAAAAATGCCTTAGAAAAACTTCAAACCTCTTCCTTCAGAATAGTTTCAGAGAGACATAACGTGAAATTATTGAGTTAAGTTATGCAACACTTTCTCGTGGGATATTGTGGAGAATGAAGAATTTTGCCCTTGATGTGATAAACATGTAATCAAAGGTTCCTTGTAAAATTTAGGATTAATATCACTTGTGTTTTCATTTTTTTCCAAATTGCCCTCATCACTTGGAAAAAGTTGAAAACACTCATGAAATTAATCCTTAATTTTACTCTGCCCCATGCGATTACCTATACTAATAGTACTGAATATTATTTTGATTTCATAAGTAATTTGTCAACATCAGAAAAGAAATAATGTGGAAACATAACTCGGAAAAAAAATGATGAATTTCCGATGGGTTGTCTCGCATGAACAAGGTCACTGATTGGGTTGTATGACAACCCAATCAATGACCTTACTCCTGTGACACAACCCACATTCATACATTCTCTCACACTGCCATTACCCTACCCTT
The DNA here is from genome assembly GCA_027575215.2 of Hydrozoanthus sils. NCBI lineage: Eukaryota > Metazoa > Cnidaria > Anthozoa > Zoantharia > Hydrozoanthidae > Hydrozoanthus > Hydrozoanthus sils. The sequence continues at coordinate 7,492 of JAOBRD020014987.1, forward strand.
CCAGACATAACACAATGACAAACAAGACCAATATGTTGATATAATGTTACTGTAACAATTTGTTATGGTTAACACAGATAGAAATTATGCTGCAGAGCTGTTCTTGGCAAAAGTATATACTGTTTGTAAACATTTAGGGCAAATTCCTTAGTTTAATGGTTTGGTACTAGGGAATGTCATTAAAGCCTATAAATTTCAAGTATTTTTAACAAGTACATTTAACGATTATCAAGGCAGTGAGCTAAGGAGCATGTAGTGAGAAACAAAAAAAATGCAGGGTAGGCAAAATCAACAGCACGGCTGTACACAAAGAAACCAGATAAAGTAAAAAACAGCAAGGTTTTGAAATCATTGGTCTTGGGTTGTATCACAACCAAATCAATGAACTTCTTCCCTAGCTCAGTGGTAGAGCATCTGTCTAGTACACGGAAGGTCTTGGGTTCAATTCCCATCAGAAACTCTGTTTTTTTCTGAGTTATGTCTCCATATTAATTCTTATCTAATGTTGACAAGTTCATTACATATATACTCGTATTAAGTAATTGTTTAAAGTATATATATCACAACTGATATATACACTTTTAAAAATCAATACTCTTATAAGTAGTTTGGGTAACTTTTGGTGGATGGTCAAAATTCACATTCTAAGCACTAATCAGCTTATTTTAATTAAGAGAATATATATGACAAATGCTACAGGAGTGAAAGGGTTTATACTGGTCAGTGACCAGGGCCCAGTTGTTCAAAGGCCAATTAACACTAACCCAGGGTTAATTTTTCAACCTACGTTCGAGATTGTTTTCAGCTTACATAGATTGAAGTTTGAAATTGAGAAATTTTCTCCCTAAAAAACCTAATCAGTATTTTCAAACACTGAACCATTATCCTTTCCTCAGAGAAAAAATTTCTGCTTGAATTTTGGCTTAGTTAAGTAACCCAGGGTAAAAGTTAACCGACCTTTGAACAACCCATTCCTGAACAAAAAGTTGTTTAAGATTTCAGCCACTGAACACTTACCAAAGTAATCTGAAGTAGACAATTTACTGACTTCCATGTAATCTTCAGCTGGTGATCGGCGCTGTAAGACAACTGCTTGCCCCTAGATAATTCAGAAAAATCCATTTACAAAACATTCGTAGAAGATATACACAACTATAGCTATATAGTAGTTATAACATGTCAACCTTACCTAAACTTTACTGACAGAAGTTGTCCATTTAACACCTTAGCAACTTATAAGTTCTTAACCCACTCTGCTCCAGTCAGGACAAATGCTAAAATGATTATTAATTTTTCATTTGTTTCTTTATTTACAGTATCTATTTACTATAAATTTACCCATACATCCCACCCTTCTTAAATTAAGATTAATGGCTGGGACCAGCAGCTTTGAGACCCTGTCCACAGACAGTATGGCAAAAGGAAGCTGTACAAAGTTAATGTTCAGTCCTCAACAAGACCAGGGATTGAACCTTGGGCCTCACGCTTGGCAGTCACAGTTCTCACTGACTGAGCAATGGCGGCACACACAATTTCAGCAACTGAATGCCATACTTTGTTCAAATTGTGAAAGTAGAGGTTAAATGCTAGTTATACAGTAACATCTAAACTTATAATTTATTGGTGTCTTTAGTAATACACAGCCTAAAATTGTAAAATAATTAACATTAAATAAATCTTTATACTACATGCTGAAATCTGACTAAGTTTCATACATATTCTGATTGGATGAGCATTTTTTTAATAAGAAGGTGGCTAAGGTGAGCAAAAGATACACGACAAACATTGCTTAAGTTTGATTAACTCAAAAAAATAATGTGGACAAAACAAAAAACATGTTTGTGGTAGTTTTCACTTGGTTTAAGTGTCTTGCAAAACAATATTTTTCTTGAACAAAATCTACAGAATGATGAACAATAACTATGATTGTGATTAAGAACAATCAGTAAAAGATGTTCCTGATGATCATACCTCAAGAATAATGAAAAACTCGTCCCCATGTTCTCCTTGTACAACAACATTCTCCCCATCTTCAAAGTTCACTGGTTCAAGAGCATCAGCGACTGTCAGCCTCTCCCACTTATCAAGTGATTCCAGAATGTTGACTTTTTCCAAGAACTGTTCATACATTTTCCTCTTGCGAATCTGGCTACCCATAAGGATCCTCCGATATGTCACCCTATCGATTGCCCACAGTTTGACATCTGTCTTAGCCTATGAATAGAAAACATCACACCTTGATTTTTACTCTTTGCAACTACTGAAGATCTTCCAATAAGCACCTGGGGCATCTATTTGTTCAGGACTTTAGGTTTGGGCCAGTGAACAGCAAATTTTGCTGGGGCCCACAAGCTATTTTCTACCTCAATTCGCCAGGTGAGTATCTCTGTTTGTCATTGAATCATTTTACAAAAATGGCAGTTTATAAATTGATGTGTTGAACAGGATAAATAATGCATGTGTTCATCAAAAATTTCCTTGAAATGATTTCCGTAATGTTGAAAAACCTTACCATGTAAATCAAAGTTAGAGTTGCCCACAAGGGTATGCATTACAAAGCACAGACATAGGGGGAATAAACCTTTTTGTTTTACCACTGGACAAAAGGTGCTTTGATTAATCTAACATAATAGGCTGCCATGCATTCAAGTTTCATTCATAGCAGTACTAGTGGATAATGTGAACTAGCTGGAGATTATGCAAGATTCTTGGGACCATGTACAACTACAGAGAGTTTTGAGCCAGGTGGTATAAATTTCCTCCACCTGAGCTATTTCAAACTTGAAACTCTGGTTGTTGTCTGGCATGACCACTTTAATTAAGGTCAGTAGTCTACAATTTAAGCCAATGGGGTAACTAGTGAAAGAAAAATATTTTGTTCAGCCTATTAATAAAAGAACACACAAAAAATGGTACTAAAATCAAAAGTGTTACCAATACTCGCAAAAATAATTTGTTACAGATACAGGAAACAAACTTGTCTTGAATACTTGGGTTAAAAACAAGCAGTAATAATTGGTTTCAAAATGGTTGGGTCAAGTGTTTGTTTGTTCTGGTAGTGGCATTGAGTATCACAACAATAATATGTGACAGTCCATGCGAAAACCGACCTTTTTGAAGCACGAACGCGAATGCGTTCGAGCAATTAAAAACAAAAGAAAAAATGCACCTGCGTTCGTAAAAACGAACTCTGCGTTCGCTTGCATGCGTTCGTTTTTAAATCTTAGTGCGTTCGCCTGCGT
>JAOBRD020015095.1:0-10732 GCA_027575215.2 Hydrozoanthus sils
TGCTCCTGAAATTCAGCCTTTTTGAAAAAAGGTGGTGGGTGGCGGCACATAATACCCCACCCCCCTAAATTGGGTTCATAGGAAGTACCATTGTTTTGACCTTTTCCCTTATAATACTCGCCCAAAACGTTTTTTTTTTCTTCTAAGCTATCGTTGTCAATGTTGCGGTCCTTCAGTAAACCTTAAACTCCCTAATGGCACGGGAGGAACATCTTCGCTAGGTTTTATGGTTTTAATTCTTTAATGCATTTCTGGTGATTTCAGAAACTTAGTTTTCAAAAATTTTACAGGGGAGCATGCCCCTGGACCCCCCCTAGAAATGTTCATGTTTTGGGCGCATGCTCAGCTATATCGGCCTGCGAAATTTTCAGATCCTGGCTACGCAACTGGTACTGAAAACCCGCATAAAAAAAACACATGCTTTAGGGATTCAGACTGATCTTCTTATTTATCAGGTGTTTTCTGCAAACTATTAAAATTGCTTCTAGGATTTAAATCAAAGAAACCAGAAGATATATAACATATATTTGGTTACAATTTCTTTAGCAAAGTCCAAAAAAATGAATCCTGAAAGTTCCCATAACTGCAGTGAAAAAAATCCGTGCTATGTTCTTTGAAGTTTTAAAAATAATCAGTATCTAACTCAGTAACTCATGCCATCCAGCTTTGGTGTTCTTATGCCTATGGTACTTTTTAAACCAAATTTCCGCCTTAGTCTTCTTAAACCACATGTTCTTTTATGCGAGTGTTTACTGTACATCTTTCTGAACATCCGACAGCGAAGTTTAATTTTTCAAATTTTAGTTGATCTGCCGTTTGTTATGTCTGGGTTACTCACTGATGCTTACAGTAATTTTTTTAAAAGCCATCTACCGCAAGTAGTGAGTACGTAATATATAAACCGCTAAAACATGGCACTCAAGTAAATTACTGACGGAGGGCAGTAGAAGATTCTAAACCCTTTAGTGTATTTCTTTTTTGAGCTGCCAAGATTATAGAACAAAACCGCACATTATATTATACTGTCAGACGGTTATTACCCGTCGGATTATTTCAGATCGGTAAAGAATATAACACTTAATGTGTGCCTGCCGGCGGTGTCTTTCTAAGTTCGTGTATTTAACAGTCAGGAACAAAACTTTAGTCGATCTCATCAATGCTAGGCATTTGAAATATTCTTGTAACGAACAGAAATGGTCAGCAGTGCCGTGTTGATGGTATCTGAAACGATTAAACCCTTTTCCCTCGTATATCATTTTTTATCTTCGCTATACATTTGCATCTCTCCCTACCGACTCATTGGCGCCTGATGCATACAAAATCTGGCCTAAAAACAGCTTAGGCTATAGTTTGATAGCAGTTTTACTGGGGGGTTACTTTCGAGGTTTAGCAGCCGCTATTAGCGGTTACTCACATGCACTTATTCAAATTTTGATTTGCATTGATTTAAACACCTTCCCGGTGTAACAATACACACTTTTTAAAAATAATCTTTTTAAGAATACGCTCAAAACACCTGAGGCTAAGGAGTGGCCGTGAAATACATTTTGCTGCATTACGACACAAAATCATGGACTCGGCAAATAGCCGATAGTGCGACATTGATTCCAGCTAGAGTAAATACATAGATATTTTACAAGAATAATTTACAAGACTCATGAGGTCATTATTTTCTTTTTTTGTCGAATCAACTTACTATATTCTTAGGATTATATTAAAGTTATTTGATCCTAGAACCCCCAAAATATTTATGAACATTTAACCTCGGCCAAAGAATAGCATGTTCTTATAAAGATGAGTGTATCATTCTAGTTTCTCGGCACATTGGATTAAGTAATATGTTTTTAGACGTTGGGATTCATCTCATGTGACAAGTGTGGTACATGCTCGTTTTTAACTTGCTTACGCAATAATGCCGACTTTCAGTTGTTTGAAGATCGGTAAATTGAATACTCGCTAAATTTTCCTGAGAAGAAATCACGTATAACCGCAAGGACATTCACACTTGGAAGTTTGTGGAGCAAGAGCAAACGCAAGCGCAAGGTGCGAGCGAGAAAAAGGAAATTTTCCTTTACTTGTGTCTGCGTGTGTGTTTGCATCTCTTGGTTCACACATTTACATACAAAAAAGTAAATTGGTTGTATGGCCGACAAGGGGGGAGGGGGTATGTACAACCGGAACAAAGTGATCTGTTTTAAATAAATAGTTCACCATTAATTTAAAGAACAACATAGGCTGAAAAAGAAGAATATTGCAGACATAGAGGTCGTTTGTAGAGGGCAGAAATTTTATTTGTTTACAGTTAGGAAGGTTTTTCTGAGTGCAAAGATCTCGAAGTGAAAAACCTACAGCTAAAGTGTTTTAATCTAACATCGACGAAAAGTGAGCTAATTTCTCCAAAGGAAAATTAACAAGACAAGGTTTCTTAATATTCACTTAATAACCTTACTATAATGCTACAATTTTGTTCAAAACATTTAAGCGTCTGTTTTCTTTCAGATTTCTCTTGTTCATCGAGCGATGACGTAGGTCATCGATACAAAAAGCAGTTTGTTTTTATTACTAGCTGCTCTCATGACCGCAATCCGAAATATCGAGGGCCAGGTTTGATTACAAACATGAAATGTTATAGTTGTGTCGTCGGGTCCCTTGAGCAGGGGAGAAGGATTTCCAAAGTTTTTTTTGGATTTACGTACAATATTTAATTTCCATAACCCATCTTTTAAACGAATATGCCGTGTTCACCACAGAATTTCGTAATTTTTAACGAAAAACAAATTTTCATATGATCGAAAGATATTGAAGCTCGACAAATAAATGTTTGATAATAGTTTCTGCACGGTTGCATAATTTGGAACTTTCGAGTTTATAGTTTCAGTGGTAACAAATTATGTCGCTTCAACTGACAGCTGCATGTGAAAATGTGACATTTTCTTTATCCAATATGCGGAAACTTGTCATATTGCAGATTTTGGTATTGACACATGAAACGAGCGGTTCTGGAATAATCGCTCGCAATTTTGTATTACTTGTCGAAAAAGGTCGGCGGTTTTTAAATTGCATTTGTGGTGGGAAATTATTGTTTGAAGCAAGTTTGAAAATTGAAACTCGCCAAAGAATTTGTGAAAAATTTTCTTTTACCATTGTTTCAGCAATGATCTATTTGCATAAAAAACAATTCTACCGTGGTTTTATGTATTAACGTAAATTCAACAATTGTCGCAGCTGTCGACACTGTTTAAACTAAACAAAAATTGATTTCTCTGCCAATTTTTATGATCGTCCACGTTCAAAATTCTTTACAAGAATGCTCTGTTCTCCATCCTAAATTCGCTTTATGTTTCTTGCGCCAGTGCTAAAACACCAAACAAATATTCTTTAACGATGATAAAATTAAAGGACTGGATAAACTTTAAAGTCTGTTCACAGAAGGCAACTGTAGAGAGCTTGTGAAGAATCTGCACAATTTCTAAGATTATTTCTTCCCTTGAGACTATTCCGTAAACTCTGAAACACTTAAAAAGTTAATCCGTATAAAACTAGTCTCAGCGTAAAAGGATCTGATCGTGTACGGCAAGTACACGTAATCTGAGTTTAAAAATGCTAAAATCCATTTATACAAAACCGGAAGACACTTGAGCTAATCTCACTGGAACCTGAAGAATATTCCCGAAGTATTTAGACAATTGTCTTTAGACAGAAACGAGCGCACGACTTCTGCAGTGATTCTTGAAATGGGAAAGATCATTTTTAACGTAATTGCTAGATTTCTTTTCTACCGATATAGACAGAGATCTCTGTTTACTTTAAATGTCAGTCAGCTGGAGCGGATTGGCAACTTGTGCGAAGTTAAAGGTCAAAATGTCTTAGTTTCCGTTGGTTTTCGAGCTGTAGTTGCCAATATTGAAATATTTTCTACCTCACAAATATCTCTGGCTGTAGGTCACCTAATGTCTACATATGCGTCACACATTTTTAAATCGTAAACCTCGGGTATTAAATTTTTTATCGGTCAAAAACTTTGAGTGACGAATATTCGTATACCTTCAACTGCAGTTTTTAATTTTTTTTTGAAGTTCGCTTTTTAAGTATTTCCTAGTTTTTAATTAGAATTTGGTTCAGTCTGACGAAATGTATTATTTCAAGCACTCGGCCTTTGTCTTAACGACTGACTTATTTCTTCCAAAAACAAACCATAGTGTACACATTTCGCCCTTAAACCAGTAGCAACCCTGCCAAAAGATTGGAATGTTTGCGTATATGATTAGAGAATTGATAACATAATGTGGCTACTTGAAATTCCTTTGTATCGATAGTTTCTTTATTAGGAACGGAATTTATAGACACGAAGGAAACACAACGAGTAGGAAGAAGGAATTTGTCACAACATACGTCACTGCTTTTATAGCGTGGCTGTTCTGGACTTGAATTTTTAAAGTGAACTCCTTTTCGCTTTTTAGGAATGTCAGGAGCAAAACGGAATTTAATTCCTGTCACGTGTTGATTCACGGAAACAAAAGGCATTTTCTTTTAAGGCAATATTGTTTATTCGGGCTAAAAGTGCTGTCTAGGAAGGAAATTGTCTTTATAATTAGAATTCGACTTGAAAGTCACTGCCGACTCCTAACTACAGTTGGTATTAATGAAGGGTTCTATAAGGCTCTCGTTCCTGTCGGTTGCTGGAGCGTTTACGATTCTGTTGAATTTGATTTAAACTACAGGAAATACAAGGTTGAGTTAATGAATATCTAGCCCTGAGTCATCTGTAAACACAGTTCAACTGCCAACTTGTGTGCTTCTCTCTCTCAAAATTAGTCAATGCATTATGATTTACTTTTTTATACGGGTTTAACCACAAGAATCGTTCAATATCTTTTGTAAACTAACCGTTCTCATGTTAAAACGAACTTAGTTGCTAGTCCAATATCGAACGAACAATAAATAGAGTTGCCTGTCCTAATTTGACTTTTGTTGCAATTTGAGTAATGGCAGTTAAAACACAGCATATGACTCGTGAGGAAGAGAATCGTAAGTTTAGGATAAGCTAATTGTGTATTAAGCGTCTTAATTTTAGAATATATAATTCAAAAGCGTTTCTTAATGATAATGACATCCATGGATCCTTGTTTTACATAGTGTTAATATGTTGATCGATGACGCGCCACTCTGACCAGCATGCAACATTTCAAGAATGGAACAATCTAAACGTGACATACCGAAGTGCACACTCAGGGAGGAAGGAAACTCCTTCTCCACAGTTTATTCATTACTTGTTCGCTTTGACGGCGCACTCTCAAACAGTGACATGACAAAATGGTACGCATCAACTCCAAAAGTAGTTTTTGTTTTGCTGTTTGTCGCAAAATAAGAAACATTCCGGCAGAAAGTTTTAATGATGATGATTATTCTAACAGTGATAGTGATGAAATAATTACGTTGCCGCAGATTTCAGTGGCATTTAAAGTTTTGTCGACGCCCATAGGCTTCATTGAGTTGTTTTTAAAACATTACTTTCAGTTTGTTATGTGGCAACCAATTAAGTTATAATAGTAAATCATCATAATTTTGATACTCGTGTTAAAAATGTGGGGACCGCGTACCGCTTACCGGGTCCTTGTTATGTGTATCAGCATTTTGATTTTGATTTTAGTTTTACCCGAATTTTCCGTGTAATATGTCAAAGTTACCTTTAAAAAGGTTAAGGGACTACTTTATTTGTTTTAACACTCAAGGTTTGGTAATCGAATCATCACACACATTCGGGGTGAAGATATTCAATCTCTATCAGTATATGGCCAACCCGACCCCGGCCTTCTTACTCTGCCACGCCTTTTGTTATGACTCTTTTCAGTACAAGCAACAATGAATATTATCTTTTTACAAAGGCCTTATTTAAAGAATTTCGAAATTACGAACTCGGGGTAACAGTTAGCTCAATTCAACTGCATCAAAGTTATTTATATACGTGTTCTGGAGGGAGATGCGTGGGCTTGGGGCGCTGTCTTTTGTAAAGTGTTTGTCAGCAGTTTTAAAAATTTGACCCTTGGCAAGTTTTTTTTCACGTTTCACCATCACTACGTCTGATCCTTTGTTGCCTCACTTCCCGCCAAGTATGAGCTTACGAAATGTTTGACAACTTTGCCCTTCATCATTTCCTTAGATCATTATATTTTGGCAAAGGAGAAAGTGTGGTTTTGCGAACCGAAACATGCATCCTTGTCTGATGTTATTAACAGATTTGGTTGTCATGAGTGTTATGGCTCGGTGCCAATAAACAATAGCATATATGGTTGCTTTTAGGCCCTCATGTTACACAACTTCTTTTATTATTCCGGTGTGGCATGCACCGACAACCGAAATCAGTCAAGAACATGATATGCACCTTGACCCCGCAACAGATCCACGCCAAGACAATCGCAATTTTGATTTGCATGATTGGTTTAGAAACCAAAACGGACATAATTTATATTTCCGCTTTCGTGGCTCGGTTCGCCTGTTTTGAAGCGGCCTTTCATCTTTTTTGGTAAAAAAAATTCTGTACCCAGCAGTTTGTGGCACAGCTGTCATACTTGGGAGGCTTGCACGGCGCCCAAACGACGTGAAGAGTTGTACCAACAATGTGTAATCGAACTGTTTCGCTTATGGCACTCTAGCTTTTAACGGGGTTCGAGTTAGTTCGCTTCGTTTCTTTTGTTTCAGTTCAAACGTACAGCTGTAGGTTTGTAAAGTTTTCCACTGGTTTTATCTGGCCGGGCTCCTCTTTCCTCGCAACAAGTATTTCTTTTCTTGTCTTTAAATAAGCAGCTTTAGGTTCTTTTGTTTTCCTGCTGTTTAGTCGTGATAAATACTTTAATTTGCCACTAGAGATCATTTGTTAGATTCTGAGAAATGTGTAATTTAATTAATAAACAGTATTTCAGCAGTAAGAAAGGAATAAGCGCGGATCAAGTTTCCGCATATTCTGCACGAAAGCACTATGACATCACGTAGACAGTGAATGCCATGCATTATTGCCACTGCGAAATTAAATATTCCTTTGAGCGTCGCGAAACAACAATGCTTTGTTTCCTCAGGAACCAAAGCGTTCTCTTCGTTCTTCGCGTAAGCTGTAGATATCGATTAAATATCGGTCTTTTCATTTATTTTTTTTCTCCGGATAGCAAGGTATTGCGAAATGATGGTCAAAATTGTTTTTGACGTATCTCCTAGTATGGCTAGTGGGGCGTTGCTATCGCCTTGAAAAATTTTAAAGCAGAGGAAGTGATTAAATGAAGTTATCAGCCGATATGCAAATAAATATTTATGATTTGTTTGAAGACTGTGACAGCTTCTAAAGGATGACATCACAAAATGATCTGTGTTCCTTCTGAAAGCGCTGAAGTGTGTCAGGCCGACATGTTCTTTCGTGCTTTTTGAGGAAGATTCGAGAATTTAGACTTGGTTCCGTCAACAACTTTAATTCCAATTTACATTTCCAATGCTTGAAATCAATATGGCAGAAAACCTGATAGCCTTAGAGGGTGTTATGAAATATAGTCATTGATTGTGGTGTTGTGTTTGGCGTGATGACGTCACAGGAAGTGTGAGTGATTTCTATGATTGTTTTGACGTTAGATGACCCGTGTCTTAGTGCGACGCGCAGCCAAGGGATATGATAATTTTCAATCCTCGCTAAATTTAGATTGAATTTGGTCCTTGAGGGCGTTTAGATCGAGTTTCGCGTCATACAGAATTTTGTTGTAGTCGATCGCGGAGTCTTGTGCTGGCAACGCAGAGATTGAAAATATTCCTGCATTTTTATTGGCAAGAAATTTCGGCCAAAGTTTTCTGAAAATCACGCACGCTTATGAATAATCGACGAAAACTCGTCTGGAAGGGATAACGTAATCGAAGGAACAGAGGCATCTTTGCAGATATTTTTTTCAAGGAAACAGAATGAGAGCCCGAGCTTAAAGGCTTGAGCATTTTGGAACTTGTGAAGAGGAAAATTTCTTCAGAGTTATTCCCAAAATTTGTTTGGAACTGACAGCGTCGATTTTGTAAATTTGACCAACATGGCGGCACGTTTTCAAAGACAACATTGTTTTCTGTGCGATCTGCCACATTCTCCATGGGCAATTTTAAATGACTTTACCGAACCTGTGTGCCGAGGCTGCTGCAACTATGAAGGTGCGGATCGTATCGAAGATGTTATTCAGTATTCAAGATATCTAAGGCAAACTTGGGAAGCAAACAGTAATTCTACTCGCCCAAGAGGAGCGAAAGCGGAAAGGTTGAACTCAGCCGGGTCTTCAATGTCTTCAACACCGAGCCCACCGCCCTATTCTACAGTGGGAAATGGGAATTCTACAACGACCTTTGCAGAACAGCGGAGAACATCAACAAGATTTCAAAACCCCGTGCGATTAGGAGTTCAAGATATGTCGGAAAACGCGCAACATATTTATTCAAAAAGCACTTCGCCCGATCCGAATGGTATGCCAAAGGGTCATCATGGGCCTCAGGGACAAGGAAATGTGCCAGTTCGTGAATTGCAAGAGCGTAGAGGCTCGAATTTTGTTTTAGACGATCCACGAAACGCCATTATCAACGGAAATGCGATTTTGCGGGCCGGTCAGCCTCCTTTGACCCCGAATGGGCTTTCGAGTTTTCCGACAGAAGCATTTCCAAGGCCTGAACTTGTTCGCGATACAATTTTGCGATTAAACAATGCCATTCCATTCGACATTCGTTTTAAGAAAGATCATAATTTAGTAGGCCGAATCTTTGCCTTTGATGTGAGCAACAACATGGGTATGGAGTACGAACTAAAAGTGTTCTTTGAATACCCGCGAGGTTCGGGAATTGTTTTTCAAAATGCCCTCAATGTGGCTAAACAGATGTACAGCGAAACGGTCAAAGACGTGAGCAAGGGACTTTCTTCTGGGTATAAGTACCTTGAGTACGAAAAGAACCACGAAAGGAGTGAATGGAAACAGTTAAGTGAACTGTTGCCAGATCCTATTAGATATTTCAAGGAACCAGTGAATCACGAACAGTTACCGACTTCGTTTCTTGATCCAGCATATCCAATCTTGCCCAATGTTAACCTAAATTTTATGAATAGTCGATCTGGCCACCAGCCTTTCGGCCGCAAGAGACCTAGAGGGATTGATCTGGAAGAATTTGAAATTGCAGCAAGTAAAAGGGCTGGACATCCTATGATGAGAAGTCTGCGTGAGGACCAACACAAACATCAGCAATGGCTGCAGAGCCAAGCAGAATCAGTGAAAATGACAATCAGTTCCACAGGGACCCCAGTTGCACTGACCCCTGGGGGACCCATCCCAACAGCACCCATTTCGCCCATGGTGTCAACCCCAATATCAAAGTCAAGCCCAGCAGGGCTCCAAGTAGCTGAACCCCAATACAGTCGCGCACCGCCCAAGTCACCAATAAACTCCTTGATGAATGTTACTGGTCGGTTTGAAGGACCAGGATCAAGGGAAGAAGGAAGGCAAGGAAATGGTCTGAATTCTGAAAGAATTTCTCCAAGACAGCGAAACTCGCCAAGGCCATCACCACGTTCAAAGACACCAGATGGCCAGCATGGCGAGGGAGATAAAGAAAAGAGCCAGAGTATTTTGACCTGTAGCATCTGTCATGACAGACTGGAAGATACTCACTTTGTCCAGTGTCCATCTGTTGGAAACCACAAGTTCTGCTTCCCTTGTTCGAGAGAGAGCATCAAAGCACAGGGAGCTGGCTCCGAAGTGTTCTGTCCTAGTGGGGAGAGATGCCCTCTTCAGGGAAGCAACCTACCATGGGCTTTCATGCAGGGAGAAATCGCCACAATACTTGGAACTGCGGCTGATTTCCCTGTGAAAAAAGAGAAGGAAGTCTAGTTTATAGTTTTAAAAGTTAACATTTCAGCTTAATTTTGGACTATGTATAAAGGTTACTATCTGTGGGAAAGATTAGCAAAAATAATGTCCTGTCACTAATACAGTTTAGCATAAGAACTGTACATTAGAGACTAGTAAAATGTGATAGGTCCTTTAATTCTTGTAAATGTTCTGCCCTGAAAAATTTCTGTTCTAACTTACCATTTTAGTTAATGGGAAAGGTCTGAATTCAGTTTAACTGATGTGGTTTCTGCTAATCTCTTGTATAGTCATACATAACTCCAAACTACACCGTAACCAATAATAGAGTGTTAGAGACCTCAAGAGGTTAAAGAACATCCATAGTCAGATGTTGGGTATCAAATACAATTTTTAGTCAGGTTTTAGTAATTTTGAATATGCGGACTTATGAAAATAAGCAACATTCACATTTTCGTTTTTAGTCAAGAATTTGTAATATTGATGACTTATGATTTACAATTTTTCCTTTCTAAAGTGGTTGTTGCAATATGTGGAACATGATATTTGCATGTCTTTGTTTTTAAGTTTTTCTGTTACAAAGCCCATTAGCAGGTCTCAAAAGAGAGTGAAGTACAATGTGAAAATGTACTGATTCAGTTTTAGCAAATTTAGAAAGCTGAAATGTTTGTCCTTTTTTCATGTTTAAAAGTCATGAAGTTCTTGTGTAAATTGGTAGCCTATAGCTTTGCACAGATGGTGTGTTTCAATACCCTACAAAGTGTTTCAGCAGTCATCAACTTTGTGCTGATTTATAAAACTAAAACAGAAGCTTTTTTGTTTGACTTAGTTAATTCAAGTATGTATGCCTATCTCTTGATTGATTGATA
>JAOBRD020015202.1:0-10732 GCA_027575215.2 Hydrozoanthus sils
GGGAAAAGGAGAGAGGCGGCAGGCGGGGATGGAGAAGGGGGTAAGGGGGTTGCAAGAGGGGGAAGGGGGAGAGAGAAGGGGAGAAGTACAGGGAGGAGGAAGAGAGAACAAATATAGCAAAGCTGTCAAAACTTAAACTTTTGTGAGCAAAACTTTCAAAACTGACTTCCCAATGGTCCTATGTTAGTCATGAATTGTTCCAAACCTGATGGGCCTTTTTTTCACACTCTTAGAGTCCCAGCCAGCCTACAGGCATCCTGAACTCTACCTATAACTTTTATAACTTGGGCAATTTATAAAACATTAGGAATGAGAAAAATGAGATATTTTTAATCTGCGATTAATTGTTAAACGTGGCAAACTTCTCAAGATGAAATGCAAAATTCTCCTAAACTGGTAATGTGAAAAGTATGGATTCTAGTAGGGAGAATTTACATGTAGCGACTCTTAGGGCTGAAAGGATTACCAAGCTACTTCTTTAACAAAAACCCACGTGACTGTCATACAGTGTACATCGTGCGTCAATTCCATGCTTGCAACGCGCGTCAATCACGCTCAAACACGTGCCATGAATCTAAGATTGAGCGCTTTTGTCAGTTACAACTCTGCATGCTTTGCATTCTGTATTGAAAACCATGGCTGTTGAAAAGATCATTGTTTAACCAAGGCAATCTGCAACAAGGTTTTACTCTAACAGTCTTTATTGCCGATTTACCACAACTCCAAGATCCTTCTATTAATGCCAGTTTTAAAAATTCAGTATTTCTAAAGTTTCTACATAGAATAAATACAAGCAAGCAGACTGATTAAAACGCAGTTTACTAAAAAGAATGAACCAAAACTTTTTTTCTGGCATACATTGCTCCATCTTAACAATCCGCAATTTTAAACAACAAAACTCTGGGATGAAAATGAGGAATGGTTGGTAGAAAGATGTCAAACGATACATCAAAAGCTAACAATTGATATCGACTTGCTTCAAATGCAAAATGAAGCAGATGAAGTATTTGAAAAAATTTTAACAAATATAACTAAGAAAAGATATTTGATTAAAAAAATACTCGTACTTAAGTCAGAGCATTTGGTTCAAATTATCAGAAAACATGTCCTCGTCTCATTTCTACTCTGTTCTAGATGAGAGGATGAACTGAAATGAAAATTTGATAGAGAATTTTTTAGCAACTACCAACCATTCGTACCATAAAGCCTATCTCACTGGCATTATCAACGAGACAAATGATTGTAACTACTGCTCAAACAACTGACGCTGCCAAAAATCAAGTTCAGATAAAAACTAATCACAAATCAAAATCAAACAAATTCCAGTGAGTTGTCTTGTTCTGCTGCAGTTAGCGGTACCCGCCAAAACGCTCACGGCTCCTGCTACGATAAGATCGGCTTAGCCGAGGACTTGGTGAGCGGCGACGTCGCGGGGGACTGGGGTAGCGTCCCCTTGGCAGAGGGGATCTGGATCGGTCACGTGAATACAGAGGCGCTCTGCTCAAAGACCTTGAAAATAAGAATTTCTTCATTGAGTCGTTTTTGTTGATTGACAATTTTCTATTACACAGCACAATTAAGTATTTACTACAACATGTTCAGAATTCTTTTAAATTATTTTAACTGGCCCTTACCGGCCTTGTTTCAGTTTACAGATTAATTCTAGATAGCTGATTAACTAAACCACATCACAAATAACCCACACCCTCACATTTTTATAACTATGAGAACAAAAGTCAACAGATAACCTGCACTGGCGTATAACCTGCACCCTTATTCTCTCACTTCTACCAAGTACATCATCACGTCTAATCTTTAAATACAGCTTAACATTTTATTGGAAATACCACAAGTGTTGTACTTGTATAGACAGATCAACTTCAGAATTTAACTGGCTGCATCAGTAGATTACCAACACCTTCATCCACAGCTCGAAATAACGACCGGTCAACGGATAATTCTCATGTTGTCCGATCATTTGCACTTTAGGAAATTCAATTTTGAGACATTGACAATCAATTTTGAAATAATTATTCAATCTTGTCGTATTTCCAAAAAAATGATATCAATTTAGACAGACTTTGAGTTGAGACAGTTGCAAGTTTCCATTTGTCAGTTGTGACTGCTAATCGGTGCTGAAAGGTTTACAGATCATGTAACTTGCAAAATGTAGTCTCTATTGCAACTAGTTGAGAAGGGTTAACTTTGTCTGGCCAAAAACACATATGTCCAAGCAAAATCATGTTTGACCAGACGTGTCCGGCTCCTGCCCAGCCGTTATTTCAAGCCCTGTTCACCAATACATTAACAGATAACCTGCGGGTTATAGTCCAGGAAATAGGGTAATTATACATTTAAGGGATTCAAAGAAACACAAATAATAGATCCCTGAGGCCTTCAAATGCTAAGTTTCAATGTCTTTCATGGATTGTATGGAGCCAGGAGCACTGTACCATTAATTTTACAACATGGGCGACATGCTAGCACTGTGTACTTACCCTCCTCCATAGCGGTCGAACCTGTCACGGCCGCCGCCTCCATAGCCTCTACCCCCTCCCCCTCCGCCTGCTGAATGAAGGAGAACAGACATTTATATCAGTGTCAGAAGGATAACTGCTAGTAACTTAACAAGCCTAGCTCAATGTGAACTCTTGGAAGCAGTGGTTTGGCAAAATAAAACATACAAGTTAAGTGCTTAAAAGTGAATCCCTAAGAATCCATGTTTCACTTCTGGTTGAGACATACTGCAGACTTTCTCAGCACAACCCCTTTAACATGGCAGATACAGACAGGTGTGAGACACCAGTCAACACTTAAACTGCTTTATAGCTTTGTTTTGTGTTCTTTACTTTAGGGTTTGGTAATCTAACAAAAGTCTTTAAATGTACGATACATATGTTTTCAATTTTAAGATTCTTTAATAACCTGAAGAGCAACAAGTTCAGAGTTATGTAAGAAGAGATGTTGATAAACTGGCTCGGGCCGAAAGGGTCGAGTTGTGTAAGGAGAAGTTAGATTTTGATAAACTGGCTGGGGCCAAAAAGATTAACACAAAACCTTCAATTTTTTTCACTTCTCATTAAGCAAACATTTTTGACTTGTTCTTAAAAACGAAATTCATGAGACAAATTCTGTATGTTGCAAAAAGAAAAAAAGATCAAATTGCAATGAGAAAAGTTTGTCATTGTATCTGGTCACAGAAATTTTTGCTTAGCTAAATATGAAAATTATGTGAATGAGAACATGAGAAATAACAAAGATTATTAATGATAATTTAAATATCAATGTAGGGTTTCCATATGCAACTAACAGGGAAAATAAATAGGGTAGATGTGTTTTACAATTATATCAGAGTTAACAGTCATAATTTTGTTCAATAAACATGTTTACTACCTCTACAGTGGCATTTGGGCTTTCAACTGATGACTCCCCAACATTAGGGCTTTAAACATTTTGAACATGAAGATGAAACTGATTCTCAAGGCTTTAATGCTATTAACATCTTTCCTGTAACAACTTCATCACTGGATTTAAAATGCTTACATTTTCTGGGCTGAAATATTGCAGTCACGTCTTTCAAAGTATGGCAGTTCTTAAAGGTACTTTTGTCATTTGAACTACAATCAACATTTCTGGCTTTCTACTGACATTGTATGAAGGCAAGCAGAACTCTAAATTCATGGTCTCATGATGTTAACCTGGCAGATGATCCAATCTACATTCACAGGCATGGACGAAACTTCAACACAAGTCTCCATTTGTAGCAAGTTAGCCTGTCATGTCACATGTATTTTCTAGTAAGGTATTTCAAAACTCAAACACTGGTACTGTAATATTCTTTGACCTTCAGTTCGGATTTTCAAAAAGGCATGGTATAACTTTTTAAACACACAAAGCAAGAAGGATGACATACATTGTCACTATTGGTTTTCTGGCATGTCTGTGTTTCTAAGTACTGTATTTTTGACAAAGTTAGTAACAACTTCTTGCTGGCAAAAACCAAAACCACTACAAAGAGTTTTCATTGTGTGCAGCAATTGAATCTTGATCGTAAACCACAAGGTGGAAGGCAGCGGAAAAGCTTTATCCAGATTGTAGCTGTCAAGAACAGGGAAGAGCACACATTTTGGGCAACACTGGAGACCAATCGGCTTTGTTTACAGACTGTAAATCAGTGACCTGCTAGTGGGTGAAAGGCTTGATACTGCCAAAAAGGGTGAAGTAGTGCTCCACACTTGATAACTGACTAGTGAATTGAAACTCCAGAATACCAGACAAAACTGTACTAGACCTGGTAAGGATGAACTGGCAAACACTTTCATTCTCTTTTTTACTACTCAGTATTCTGCTATGGAAACAAATGGTGGTGGTGATGAACTAAGCTGCCATTTACAGAGGATCTCGCTCTCTCTCGTATTCAACTCACTGTGGCTTCAGTCTGAGATTTCTTTGGTGTCAGAATAGTCCTTGGATGCATTGGTCCAGCAAGTCCAGGCAGACAAAGTATTACGAAGCCAGTTCCTGGTTTATGTGCAACCCCATATATAAGAACGGGTGGTCAGTTTCATAACTTACTTAAATGCCAGACTCTTGCCGAGGTTTTTAATGCATGTAAATCGGTTTGAATTTCTTGGATCCCTTGTTTGCTTTTACTGAAAGTTATGTAAGCTCAGCCGAGGTTCCCTTGATTGTTTTTGCTCTGCTCATAATCAAGGAATGATGGGACAACCAGCAGATTTTCAAGATTGTCTGAGATAAGGAAACTGACTGGGGCAATGAAAGAATGTTTTGTTACAGGCCCAAACAAAAGTTACTTAAGTTCATTCTGCAATGACCGCAGTTTGACCCATCTGGAGTTGGCTATGTTTTGATTTACACAACCTTGGGGTGCCATAATTGCTTTATCCAAGTTATGTATATGATTGGCAGTAACATGAAGATTGATTACAAGTGGTTTGAACTCAAAGGCACTCAGATGCACTGGTAAAACGAAGTAACTCGCATTCAAAAACAAGTAATTGCACAAGTATGGTCCCCCCTGGCTACAATTGGCTCTAACTGATGTTGAAGAAGCAACAAAATGTAATGACCGACCATGAACCCCCTGACTATTTTCACTCTAACTGCTCCACTTGATGAAAAAGGAACACTGGGAAGTAGGCTCTCTAAATTATTAGCAGACTGAGCTCATTTAACGCTGGTGTCTTAACCCCCAGAACTGTGCTGTCAGTTGGACCCCTGATTACACCTGATCAGTCGCTGTAACCATTCAAGAGATTATGCAGATTATGAAATTCTCCTGCAGGCCCGAGGGTCTACACAATCAGTCGCTGTTTTTCACTGGGAATGATTCTAAGATCAGCAGGGCTCTATGTGTACAGCTAATGACATTTCCTGTAGGCTGCTTGTTCTACAGGATCAGTCGGTGTGACCATTGGGAAGGTCTTAAGGTGTGCAAGGCTCTACAGACTATGATATCTTCCCGTAGGCATTAAGGGCTTTACATAACAGTCGTAGAAGCTGAGAAAAATATTATGACAAAATATGTCAGTTACCTGTTATATTACAACATATAATTTGATTTAGGTTTAACCATACAATAAACTTTGAAGAATGTGAATGCACCATTTGTGTTTGAAGAGGTAAATAAATTAGTACTCTTAAATATCTGAATAACCACTATAATAATATTTCTTTCTTTCATCACTATATGGTTAACTTTAAAAGCTGAAAGTAATTAAAAGATTTTAAGAGCCCAATTGCTTCAAACATTACATGCGAGCATTGCAAAATTTTATCAATTTTTTACACTAAAAGTGACTTCATATGGGAGTTTACATCACCTGCAGTTAACTCTGTCATACAATTCAGCTGTTACAAATGACTAAAACACACCTCTGCATTGTACAGCTCTGAGACTAATAATTCATGACAATCAACAACTGACATACAAAATACAACTTTATCTAATCTACTCTGCCACTGAAGGAATTCTGAAGGTCAGAAATAACAAACAATTGATTGCATTTCTAAGTATTTTAATTTGTTTTCCTGTCAATTTAATCTATAAAAAGGCTTCCAAAATTTAAGAAATTTCCAAACATCTTAAACAATTTTCAACAAAATGATCTTTGAATGATAAAGTCTTTCTAAACTGGCAGAAATCATATTGTAGGGTTTAAAATAAACCACTCAATCATCCTTAATTTACAAAAAATTGATTATGGAAGATTACCTTCAACATACCTTCAGAATTGCAATAAAAACTGGCGGTTTGACTCATACTGAATTTTTTTCTAATCTTAAAAACATTTCCAAGCCCCCACCTTGAGGTTCACCACAGTTTTTCGCAAAATGACCAACTTTTCCACAGCGATAACACTCATCCCCTCTCTAGAAAAACAGAAGAAAAAATTAATAAAATTCAGTCAGCTCCACCTAGCTATGGCCAAAATTGTCAGACACTGGAATAAGTATTGTTTTATCGTTTATCTTCCACTGACAAGTAATCTCTCTCATTTTATAGGTGCCAGTCAGTTTTCTGCAACAAATGACACCAGCAGGCTACTGTACTACTCTGGAATTTTGCAATCTTCTTCAAAATGTTATGGACAACCTTGAATGTACACCTACCGGTCGTGATGGCTGGTTATGTGACTTTCCTCGCACCCATTCAACAACAATCCTGGATCCCATTAGCTTTCTCCCATCTTCACTTCGCATGGCATCCTAAAATAGATTTTATTAAAAAAAGCATCAGTTCAAAAGCCATCTCTAAATATGGTGGCCAGGTGGGTGACACATTGTCTGACATTTTCTTTTACTGAAAAATTAATATTTTTCAGTCTTCTTTTTAAGCCAATCTTTTCTTACTTTTCTACTGAAGTTGTCCTTTGGCATATGCTGCCTTAGGCATTCCTGAGGTGACCTTCGAATTTTTTCATTTCTTCGTCATTAACCGATAGATTTTTTTTTTTTTCTTGCACAAATTTGTTTTATTGTTGCAATTTTTGTGATTGCCTACAAAGTTGGAATCAAGGGACCTATTTTCATGGAAAATGTGATAGTTGAGACTGTTTTTCACAGTGTGCCACCATATTGGAGTGGCTTTGGTTTAACGCCTTTTTGACATTTGTTGCATGTTGTACTTGTCTGCTCTCCAACAGCTCCACCTACTCTGCATAATTTATTTGGGATCATGTTCACAACCACTTCAAAGTTTAAAAATGAGAAACCAACCTAGCCAGTGTTTAATGTGCACATAGCTATACAGCTGAGTGCACAATTTATATAAGCTGATCCAAAAATTGTGTATGTGTAAGCCGTTCAAACATGCCAATAGTAAAACTATAACTTTGCAATAATTGAACTTGCCTGATTTTTGTGTGTGTATAGCTGCATACAGCTCTTGAGTGTCATATTTTCTCAATTGAGCTAAACTAAAAATTGCGAGCGCATATTAAAAATATTTGAGTCATATCTAATTAATTTTGTACAAATGAGAAAACAAAGTAAAATTTCTTTACCTCAGCATCTCGGGTATCCTCGTACTCAACAAAGCCATAAGCTGTAACAGTTACAAAAAATCATTAACATTTGTTGCACATTTCACAAGACCTCCATTTCTGGTAAAAATGAATAAATACATGTACCATTAATGCTCTAATAAGCCTCCAGGATGCTTATTTATCTTTGCACCTTCCAGACCGGGCTCTTATTAGAGAGGGTGGTTTATTTAAAAGTTGTCTTTAGCCAAAGACAGAAACATAACATTAAGTCCGGTTACCAAACACGCTTAGCAGCAACTAGTAACTTTGTGTTCTTCTGGCATTTTAATCAACACTTTTCAAAAACTTAAAAAGATATAACCGTTGACAAAATGTATTTTCAATACAGGATCCCTTTATATAAATTTGACATCGTCTTTAAATTTGCATAGGGGGGGGGCTTATTCAAAAATTGAAGTTCTAGACGAGGGTCTTATTAGACAGGGGAAGGCTTGTTAGAGCATTTATGGTATATTAATGGTATCATTACCTAATTATTAAAACTACAAATACACATGCCAACTATAAAACTCATTAAAAGTAATTAAAAATGATTTGGATAAACAAAGGTCAAATTAATGCATCTTGACTAGATAAGTACTTCACACCAGTTTTAAATGCACATAATTTATAGAGGTCACTAATAAAAGACAAACTTCCTGGCTATTAATCTGTGTCATTATTCTTGTATAAAACAACTACAATTTCTACTGCCCATTAATGTTTTGATTTAAAATATGAGTAGCTCCTCCATTTTGCTCAAGGAATGGGGAACTGGGTCCCTAAAGGTTCAGCAGTCAAAGGGTTAACTAAGGAAAAATTAGACGTTGACAAACTGGCTGTGACTGAAAGAGTTAATGTCATGACAACCATCACCATGGAGATACCACTTGAATGAGCTTTAGACACTTACCCATTCCTTTGCCTTGATCCATATAAAGAAAAATAATAAAAAGTCAGTTAGACAAGTCATTTACTTTCACTTTTAAAATAATAAAATCTAAACTGGAAACATTATTTTAAATATCTGTACTCACCCATACTTAATTATACATACAGTAATACCGCAAAACTTACATTATCACATTTACATGCAATTTATGACCGCCAAACTCAACATTATCATTTCAGGAATTAAACGGTATAATCCTTACCCCAACCCTAACCATTACACCTAACCCTAACAGTGATTTCGAAAATTTTTGATTGCTCGTAAAGCGAGTTTTACCTCCGACAGTTGGTCTGAAAATCAATAGCTTGGTATGATAACGAAGTATGGGCGAGTAGGGAAATTTAGCTAAAAAGGACCTTACTGTTTAATAAATAAGAATTACGAGTTTTCATGCTGCTGAAGATAAAAGAAATCAGTACAAGGTATAAAACACGGGTTCATTTTCAAGTAAAAGTTGCTACACGCCGCAGAGTCGCACATTTCAGCGAAAACACAGCTAACACGGCGTAGATAGGTTTTTTCCACGACGTTTACACAAACAGAGTAACGCTGCTGTTGAAAAAGACTTAACTGCAAGCATATAAATTGCGTGTACTGGATGAATAATTCAAACCAGAAGCACCTGGGATGTTCGCCAAGCCTTGACGGACGGAAATTTACATCAACCGCCCTTTCCAAACGAGAAAGTATGTTTAAAACTCCATGTTTTACAAATACTGTCCCAAAATTCTCATCAGCAAAACGGTTAGCTTAACAGAACATACACGAGGCCTTTGCTGCGTTATTCTTCCTCTTCAAACCTCGCCTTTCAAAGAACTGGGTTATAAAACCCGCAACCCACATTTCTGAATAATTATCGTGACGACGCCGACAACTTGAGAAGACGTGATTTCTCGCTTGATCAAGTCATACAATTTTAACAAGTTTCAACTTTGATAAGAACGTACTTTTAGCCACAAAAACCTTAACTTTAAACACAGCACGAGAACAAAATGCGTGCCGCACACACAAGATCTAAATTAGTTCAAAGAGATATTTCAGTGTAGCCGCGTGTTGAAGCTGCCGAACGGCTGAACAAGTTTATGTTGCGAATATTCGTTCTCGAAGAGAAGGAAAACATAAAAATTACTTACCGTATCGAACATCGCATCTCACTAATCTACCATATGTGAGAAATACAGTCTCTAAGTCTTTCTGTCTTGCCTCCAAAGGCAGTCTTCCAATAAACAGTTGACGACGCGCCATCTTGCTTCCCAAGCGAGCAATGGAACTCAATACGTAAATTAAAGGACTGGGTGCTACGGCTAGTTTCCAGCCTTTTTGCGGCCAATCTGAAGGCACGTGAACAGATTTAGCTTTACCTAGTCTCCGCTCGGCCAATTTAACTATAATACCATGCACCAATTTGTTTCGGTTTCCGTAGTGTTAAGCGGATGAAAGTCTTTTAATCCCCTTGGACAGGACGTAGGACACTAATCTATCACAGGGTAGCCCCCAGCAGAAGGGGTACTCCGGGGTTAAAAGGGTAGGAATGACCGCGCGCCGTCGGAAAAGTCCCAAATATACCCTAAAAAATACCAAGGGACAAAAATTTTCCACCCTAAAAAATACCAATTGAAAGCTGAAAGTTTTTCCTTGGCAGCTAGCGGGTGGCCCTCGTGTTGCGCTGAACGTGATATGCAGTAAATAAAGGCGGGCACGTAAATAGGATGTTCGCCAAAGGGCTTTTGTCTTAACTTCTTGTTCAATATGCACGTTTGCTAAAACACGGGACTGAAAACAAGCTCTTGGTTTAACACAGGATTCCTTTTAACAACCCCTAAAAAATACCGAACTGTCTATTTAAACCCCTAAAAAATACGACGTTCATACCTACCACTCCGATTATATAGGGACTACGTACACTTGAGGAGTCATCTTTCTGAACTTCGCACGACAAAATTTTTATACCTTCGACTTACAGTTGACTGAGTCTGAAGTTTGGCTTACCGTAGATCTCCGAAAGTAACGTTCATCCAAAAGTAACGTTAATTTTTGCCCTCCTCTTAAATCCCAAAAGAAACGCCCCTTCCTCCCGATAGTAACGGCCACCCGAGAGTAAAGTTAATTTTTCCCTTCCGTTTAATTCCCAAAAGTAATGCCTCCCTTCCCCCCCCCCCCCCCCACCAAAAAAAATTAACGGCTACCCAAAGGAGTAGGAGCAGGGAGGAGAGAAGCTGAAGGGCACTGGAGG
>JAOBRD020015310.1:0-10730 GCA_027575215.2 Hydrozoanthus sils
CCAGCTCTCTTGGCCATTCTGAACGTACACGTCAGATCAGAGCATAAGCTCTCCTACTGGTACCATGTAACCAGTAGGAGAGCTTATGCTCTTACCCAACTCGAGCGGTTATTGCATGTGTCCACAAAAGAAAATAGTCTTGAAATCAAGTCTCTGCGCTGGCGAAGCCGTGCTTTGGTAGCTTGTTTTCAAAGTTCCTTTTTACTTAGTATTTTTGAGAGACTGTTTTTAATTCCTCGTTATTCTCTCCAGTCTTCATATAAAAAGTAGAACGAAGTCGGATAAATAAAGAACTATAAGCTTAACATATTTAAGATTTAGTTTGGTACTAGTGTGAACTGCATTGTAGTTTTCGAATTTTGCGTACGAAACTGAATTACCAAAACTGTTTGTTTTTCGACTACTAATCTTCAAACATCCCTTGCTCTAAATAATGTTTGAACGTAATAGTTGAGATAGTTTTGTTTTTGAAGCAACATTAAATTCCCGACCATTCACTTATGAATATAGTAAGCTTGATGAGGAGTTCCTCACCCCATCACATCTCATGTATGGGAGACGGATAGTTACTTTATCAGACGAGATTATAGAACCAGAGGAATTCAATAGTTCAAGTCAGAATGTATGTTCAGCTAGGATGAGATATCTGAGTATAAAGTTAGCGCACTATTGGAATAGATGGAAGAAGGAGTATGTAGCAACATTATGGAGGTTCATTACTGCAGAGCAAGCGTGGGAGACAAAGAGATAGAAGTTGGCGACGCAGTTACAATATTTGAGGAAGGAAGGAAATGAAATCTATCGACACAGGAATAGCTCAGAAACTTTAAGTCACCAGCAAAGACAAAGTTATTAGAGGGGCACTTGTAAGAGTAATCACTAAGAAAATTTTAAAGCCTGTACAGCATTTTTATCCATTAGTTAAGTAAAGTTTTTTTTATCCATTAGTTAAGTAAAGTTTAAGACAGATTTCAGCAAGCCTTTGGTTCTAACAAAAGAAAGTGAACCGATAAGACGTTTACCGCAAACGAATGCAGCATTAGATGCTAAATGGAAGTCAAAATTAATGCTTGACTTTTAGCAAGTCAAGGAGAGGTGTGTGTGGTGAATCATTAGTGTAATGAACAAATAAAGATAAAGAAGTGTAGCGAACCGACAATTATTCATTGTAATTTAATGGTGTTGAAAATTGAGAGTTACGAAGATGTAACAACGAAGCGCGTGGCCAGTATTGAAAAGATCTGATGTACAAAAGCGTGTCACGAAAGTCACAGCTAATCATTTGAACGTGACCGACAGTAGTGTAGGTGAAAAATATTTGTATGTAGGAAATTTCTACACGCCCAGGTACCCCCAATGAATTTGTGTACATAGTACAATTTGCATGTGTTCTAGGGGAAATTGTGTGAGTAGTTAAATGTATACGCCCTTCTTTTATGAAGATATTTAAATTCGAAGCATTTGTAGCGAGATTGTTTGATACTAGATTGTTATATTGCTTGGTCGAGTTGTCGAGAGTGTTAAAATCGAATGAAGAATAAAGAGGGGAATAAAGTCCTGGTCGTTGTGCGTTTTATCACACCAGCTGACTCTGACTGAACTGGAGAGTTACTGAACAAAGTGTAATGTTGTTTGGCAAGAGATAAAATTTGCTTTTATCTTTTTTCAAGTCAAAGCAGGTTACTTTGGAAGAACTCAAAGCAAAATAGTCAAAAGTAAGAACTGTCAACTGAGCTCTTACTGTAATTTTGTTCTGTAACACTGCCTGGACTTAAAATGTTACCATAGCTTTTTGTTGTAATAAATGTTTGGCAGCTGTTGGTAATTTATAATATTTGCTTATATTTTGGCAAGAACGGTTGCTGTTTTCTGATAGCAAAGACATCAGTTTGGCACGTGTTAGAAAGCCAAAGGAAAATAAACTCGAGAAAAATGTTAAAGGACTGGCAGTTGCGGAGAAAATTCAAATCTAATTCCGATTTTCCTTGACTTCAAAGATTTCTTCTCTAGCTTGCGAAGATCACTGATTGTTAAACAACTTTCAAACTTGTCTGGAATGTCGTGTATCAAATTTCCAAAAGAGCGCACAGGAAGCAGATTTGTAATACACGTTAGCAAGATATTGTTTAACAAGCTTCTCTACAGTTTTGGTGGGATGTGTCTTCAGTTTGGGCTAATAAATGTTAATTTCATGATATCTTTATTTAGTCCTATCGAAGTGCTGTTATTCTTGTAGGCTCTCTCTACTGACATGTTTTGTAGTCTAAAAATCTTGTCCTTAATTTCCTCAAATGTATTAGAAATCTGCTTCTTCTGCGCCGTTTTGAAATTCTTAGTCTATCAAAATTCTACAACTAACTTGTTCTTAAATCCTTTTTAAAAAATAAAATGAAAATGGAACACTGAGTAATGGAGCCTACAAAGGGGTTTTGGCGAAAGGCCGAGTTGTCAAAGAGCCGACAAGCGGCCGAAATAATCAGGAAAAGCGCGACAATTTGCGACTGGACAAAGGGCATCAGAGATTAACTACATGTATCATAACATCTAGAAAAACATGTAATCAGAGTTTCTCCCGATATTTTTTGTCCGAACTTAAAATTTTTAGAACACGCTAGAGAGACAAACACATTGTTCATCATGTTTACTTGATTGGTTTTGAAGATTGATAAATTGGAGCTGTAATGAAATTAGCAAAGCAAATAATTGCTTAAAAATTCAAAACTATGACAGCGACATTTTATTTAGATAAAAATGCGACAGTAACATTTTAAACTAGAAAAAGATTCGATAAAAAGAACAAAAAATGTGGACAAGCGACATCTTAGCACCCCTTTGTAGGCCCCAGTAATTTTAGTAAATGAATAGCAGGATTGTGATTTTTGCCATTAGAACTTTTGGAATATTACTTCTGTTAGTCAGGAACTCTTCTTTTCTTACCTTTAGCTGTCCAAGAAAACGTTTGTGTTGATAGCTCACCACGGATAAATGTAGGGAAAGGAAATCCTTTCAGATAAATGTGTTGTTCTCGGTCCAGCTCTCGCGGCCACTCTGAACGTACACGTCAGATCAGAGCATAAGCACTCCTACTGGTTCCTTGTAACCAGTAGCAGAGTTTATGCTCTTACCCAACTCAACCTGCCTTATGGACGAGCGGTTGTTGCGCGCACGTGTCCAAGAAGGAAAATAGTCTTGAAATCAAGTCTCTGCGCTGGCGAAGCTGTGCTTTGGTACCTTGTTTTGAAAGTTCCTTTTCACTTATTTTTGAGAGACTGTTTTAAATTCCTCGTTTTTTCCTCCATTTTAGATCTTCATATAAAAGGTAGAAAGAAGTCGAATAAATATATATAGCTTAGCGAGTTTAAGATTTAGTTTTATACTAGGGTGAACTGCATTGTTTTCGAATTTTGTGTACCAAAGTAATCAGTTAGTTGTTTGTTTTACGACTACTACTCTTCAGACTTTCGCTGCTCTAAATAATAAATGGAACGTGATAGTTGAGATAGTCTTGTTATTTTCAACAAAAGAAACCATATTTTCGAGGAGGGTTGTCCAATATTCTTGGTTACCAGATTGTCTCACCCCAAATCGATTCGTGGTGTACACAACTCTACTTTAAAGATGTTTGTATGAGTTGTTGCCGAATCGTCACGCATCTATTGCCCTTCAGCGAATCGTTTACTGCTCTAGTCGATTCGTGGCGGTCAAGATTTCTATATCTCCCGCTTTAACAAGACAAATGTGGCACCAGTCAAGGAACTGACAATTCCCAGAATAGAGCTAATGTCAGCTAGAATATTAGCCCAGCTATTGACCAAGGTAAATGCAGCACTAAAATCACAATTGAATATAGATGATAACACAATGCTTTGGCTGGACAGTTATAAGACAGCATTTCGCTGTATCAAGGAAAAATTAGAATGGAAGCAGTTCGTTAAATATCGAGTGCAAGAGTTTTTGAAGTTGAGAGACAAACAGAGCTGGGGTCATGTTGCCAGGGAAAAGAACCCAGCGGACAAGGGTCCAGGGGGTTGGCTAGCTTCAGAACTGAAGACAGATAGGTTACGGCTGGAAGGGCCAGATTGGCTGAAACTTCCCAAAGAAAACTGGCCAGCGGTAGACGAGATAGTAGAAACAGCAGACGGTATGCAAGAAGCTTATAAAATGGTTGTCATGGCAACAACAGTGTAAGTTGTAGAAGCGGAGAAATTCAGCAAAGTTTGGAGACCTATGAGAAATACAGCTTGTGTAGAGCGTTTTGTGCATAATCCTAAGAGAGTGATCACTAAAGAATCTAAGCTTACTTGTAACTCGTTGCGAGTAGGCGAAATAAATGCAGCCGAGACCGAAATGTAATAACACTGCACGGAGAAGTTTGAAGACGCAGCAGAACTTCACGGAGCATGAGTTGAGACTAACAGAGAACGAAAGAGTTCACTATAATGCAGTCTTAGATCCAGATGCGAAAGCACCTCCCGTCTTGCTTAAGGATTATTACTTGACCGGAAACAAGCTAATGGTAACCGCGTGTCACGAGAGTGACATGGACAGCGCGCCGACAGCTACGCTAGCAGAGCTTAGGTCCGGGTTCTAGGTACCAAAGAGTGCAGGCAGATGGTTAAGAAGTTTTTGGGGAGCTGTTTAGTGTGTAAAAGGCTACCTGGAAATTCCTACAAGAATCCACCGATAGCAGACCTTCTTTAGTTAAGAGTGAAGCAGTCACCACCATTTAGTCAGACAGGTCTAGACAGGTCCAATATTCGTTAAAAGAAGGAAGCCAGAATTTATATTGCAGTGTTTACTTGCGCAGTCACCTGAGTAGTTCACCTAGAACTAGCAACTGATTTACCCGCGCCAACATTTAGAAGGTGTTTGAGGAGATTTGTAGCCAGGAGAGAGGTGCCCGCCCTCATAGTTTCAGACAATACCAAACAGTTTAAGGGAACTGCTAAGGCTTTAGAGAAGTTAATCAGTCATCCAGAAGTGAGACATGATTTATAAACACAGAAGATAGAATGGAAGGTTAATCAAGTAAGAGCCCCTTAGTGCCGGAAGGCTTTTTTCAGAGAATGGAAGGGAGCGTAAAAGGTTGCATTAAAAATGTAATATGCCGTGCTAGCCGATTAACCTACGAAAAGCTAGAGACGTTACTAACAGATGTTGAAGCAACATTAAATTCCCGACCATTGACTTTTAAAAATAGTGAACTTGATGAGGAGGTCCTCACCCCTTACTTCTCTTGTGCGGGAGACGGATAGCTACCAGAGGAATTCAATAGTTCAAATCAGAATGTTTGTACAGCTACGATGAGATATCTGAATAGAAAGTTAGAGCACTATTGGAATAGATGGAGGAAGGAGTATTTAGCTAACCTTAGGTAGTTTCATTACTGCAGAGCAAGCGTGGGAGACAAAGAGAAAGAATTTGGCGACGTTGTTACAGTATTCGAGGAAGGAAAGAAACGAAATCTATGGAAGACAGAAATAGCTCATAAACTTAGTCATCGGCAAAGACAAGGTTGTTAGTGGGGCACATGTAAATTATTCACTTAAGGAAAGCCCACACAAATTTCAAGGCCTATACAGCATTTATATCCATTAGAAATAAAGCGTAAAACAGATTTCAGCAAGACTATGGTTCAAACAGAAGAAAATGAACTGATAAGACGTTTGCCACAAAGGAATGCAGTCTTAGATCCTAATTGAAAGTCAAAATTAATGCTTGATTCTTTGCCAGTCAAGGAGGGGGGTGTTTGCTGAATTTATTAGTGTAATGAGAAAACAAAGATAAAGATTTGTTGCGAAAGAACAACTATTCATATTGTAATTTAATGGTATAATTGTAAATTTAGAGTTACGAATGTGCAACAAAGTAGCGCGTGGGGAGGTATTGAAAACAAGATCTAGTGTTACAAAAGCATGTGAGGAAAGTCACACTAATCATTCCAACGTGACCGACATTGTAGTCGAGAAAGGATTTGCATGTAGGAAAATCCTACACTCCGAGACACTCCCAATGAATTTATGTACATAGTACAGTTCGCATGTATTTTTGCCGAAATATTGTAAAAAGTTAAATGTATACGCCATTGTTTTGTAAAGACATAAACTCGAGGCATTTGTAGCGAAATCAGATTGTCTAATTGTAGATTGGTTGACAGAGTTGTCGAGAGTGTTAAAATTGAATGAAGAATTAAAAGTGAAATAAGGTCCTGATCGCTGAGCGTTTTATCAGACCAGCTGACTCCGTATGCGCTGAGGAGAGTTACTGAACAATGTGTAAGGTTGTTTGGGAAGAGGTAAAATCTGTTTCAACTTTTTAAAGTCAAAGCAGCCATTACTTAAGACAAGAACTCAAAACAAAATACTCGAAAGTAAAAACTGTCAGCTAATCTCTTACTGTTAATCTTGTTCTTCGACTGTTTAACACTGCCTCGATAGAGAGTAACCATAGTTTTTTATTGCAATTAATGTTTGGCAGCTGTTGGTAATTTAACGCATTTTCTTACATTTTGGTAATAACGGTACTTGTTTTCTGATAGCGATGACATCGGTTTGGTTCGTGTTTTAAGGAAAACTAAAGAAAATAAACTTGGGAAAAACTTTGAAGGATTGGCAGTTGCAGAGAAAATTCAAATCTAGTTCCGATTTCCACTACTTCAAAGATTTCTTCTCTAGCTTGCAAAGATCACTGATTGTTGAACAACTTTCGTGTTTGTCTTGAATGTCGTGTATTAAATTTTCAAAAGAGCGCAGAGGAAGCAGATCTGTGATACAAGTTAGCAAGATATTGTTTAACAAGCTTTTCTACAATTTTGGTGGGAAATGAGTTCAGTTTCGACGAATAAACTTGAATTTCATGATATCTTCATGTAGTCCTATCGAAGTGATTAAATTAAAATGGAACACTGAGTCATGGGGCCTACAAAGGGGTTTTGACGACAGGCAACACCGTGACTTAAATTGAGGCAACACACAATTGTCAAAGAGCCGACTAGAGGCAGAAATAATCGGGAAAAGCGCGACAATTTGCGAGAGCGACAAAGGGCATCAAAGATTAACTACATGTATCAAAACATCCAGGAACACATTTAATCAGTTTCTCACAATACCTTTTGTCCCAGCTTAAAATTTTTAGAACGCGCTAATGAGACAGACACATTTGTTCGTCATGTTTATTTGATTGGTTTTGAGGATTGGTAAATTGGAGCTGTATAGAAATTAACATTAGATTCAAAACTATGACAGTGACATTTTGTTCAGATGGAAATGCGACAGCAATATTTTTAACTAGAAAAGGATTCGGCAAAAAGAACGAAAAATGTGGGACAAGCGACATCTGAGCTCCCCTTTGTTGTAGGCCCCAGTAATTTTAGTAAATGAATAGCAGGATTATGATCTTCGCCATTATAATTGGAGTTTTTGGAATACTACTTCTGCTCAGTAGTCAGGAACTATTCTTTTCTTCCCTTTAGCTGTCCCAGAAAGAAACGTTTGTCTTGATAGCTGACCACGGAATAATGTAGCTCTAGAAAGAAAATCCTTTCAGATAAGTGTGTTGTTTTCGTTCCAGCTCCCGTGGTCATTCTGGATGAAAGCATAAGCTCTCCTACTGGTACCAGATAACCAGTAGCAGAACTTATGCTCTTACCCAACTCAACCTGCCTTATGGTCGAGTAGTTATCGCACGTGTCCACGAAAGATAACAGTGGTGAAATCAAGCTCCTGCGCTGGCGAAGCTGTGCTTTGGTAGCTTGTTTTAAAAGTTCCTTTTCCCTTAGTAGTTTTGAGAGACTGTTCTTAATTCCTCGTTCTTTTCTCCAGTTTTCGCATAAAAGAAGTCGGATAAATATATACTTATAAGCTTAACAAATTTAAGATTTAGCTTGGTACTAGTGTGAGCTGCATTGTATTTTTCGAATTTTGCGTACGAAAGTAATTACCAAGCTGTTTGTTTTTCGACTACTAATCTTCAAACATTCCTTGTTCTAAATAATGTTTGAACGTGATAGTTGGGATAGTTTTGTTACTTTCAAGAAAAGAAACCATTTCGTCAAGGAAGGTTGTCCAATATTCGTGATTAACGGATCGTCTCACCCCAAGTCTATTCGTGGTGTACACAACTCTACTTTAAAGGTGTATGTATGAGTTGTTGCCGAATCGTCACGCATCTACTGCCCTTCAGCGAATCGTTTACTGCTCTAGTCGATTCGTGGCGGTCAAGATTTCTATACCTCCCACTTTAAGAACGATGAATTCACGCCTGTTCATTGTTTTGTTAGCTTCTTCATTGTATCTCAAGAATCGACTCTTGGGTTAGACGAAGCGACACAAATCTACTTTGTTTGCTTTCTGGGTCGACTCCAAAGCAGACAGTTCGCGGTGTCGATTCGTCTACAACCACCCTACCGCTTTAAGAACTAGGAGTTTTCATGTCTTTGTTTTGTTTGCTTTTTAAACGGGTCGACTAAAATCAATTCGCAGTCAAGATTTCTGTACCTCCCACTTTAACAACGATGAATTCATGCCATGTTCATTTATTTGTTAAAAGCTTCATCTTTGTATCCTTGTGTATCTCACGGATCGATTAGAGCAGTAGACGATTCGACTTAAGAGCAGTCGAACCGTGACGATTCGAGTGCAATCGAGTCGATACGTCAACATTTCCGCCTCCACTCTCTTTGCTAATTTAGGTATTTCTTTCTTAGTGTCTAAGTGTCTCGCGAATCGACTCTTAGGTAATAGAGGGATCGACTCAAATGACGCAGTCGGACCGTGTGGATTTGTCATCATTTTTACTCCGGCTTTAAGAACAAGGAATCTTCATGTTGTTGTTTTGCTTGCTTTAACAGTTCGACTCAGACAGTCGATTCGTCAACCGTGCATAGTTGCAACTCTACTTCCGCCTCCGGATTTAAAATATACATCACGAACTGACTTGATCGTCAAATGTTTAGTCAGTATGCTGTCAACGTCACTGGCTAAAATATTTTCTATGATAATAAAAATTGTTTTTTTACAAGCGATAAATATAAGGAGGTGAGTGTATGGAACCTGATTCAGCGCGCGAGATTCACTGGGGCTATTTTACAAAACTCTTTACAGTTTAACCCCGTTAATACGGCCACTTGAGAAGACAAAGACGTCTGTGATTGGTCAGTTTCAACAACAAAGATTCAGCGTGCGAGATTCACTGGGGCTATTTCATAAAACTCTTTACAGTTTCACCCCGTTAATACGGCCACTTGAGAAGACAAAGGCGTCTGTGAAATTTCTGTTTCAACAACAGAGATTGAGCGCACAGGACTCACTGGGGCTATTTTATAAAACTCTTTACAGTTCCACCCCGTTAATACGGCCACCTGAGAAGACAAAGACGTCTGTGAAATGTCAGTTTCAACAACAAAGATTCAGCGTGCGAGGTTCACTGGGGCTATTTTATAAAACTCTTTACAGTTTAACCCCGTTAATACGGCCACCTGAAAAGACAAAGACGTCTGTGAAATGTCAGTTTAAACAACAAAGATTCAGCGCGCATGATTTACTGGAGCTATTTTATAAAATTCTTTACAGTTTAACCCCGTTAATATGGTCACCCGAGAAGACAAAGACGCCTGTGATATGTCAGTTAAATGATCTCTGTCATCAAACAGCCGGTTTTCTCGTTTTCATTGACAGCAACGGCCGTTGCTTCGGGTAAAACCAGGACCGGACCATTTTCTGGACTATTTTCTGGACTATTTTCTGGACTGTTATTTTTCGACTAAATTCTTCTTCTTGTATTTTGGGGACTTTTTTTCAAAACTCCCCTCCAATTCTTTCATAATTACAACGACAGTAGAGCGCGAAATCGATCTAGAACTCAACGTATGAAACGCCGTAATAACTGAGACTGATTATAAAAGTGATCTGGCCGGACCACCTACCCACAGCCCACGTGTTTGTGACAACAAACCGGGTGATGACATAACTTTGTGCAGAGTACATCAAAATGCATTTAGCAAGATTTTTTAAAAACTATTTTCCAGGATTTTTCTTTAGCGTAAATGTGTCTTTAATAGAGTGAAATAAAGGCCATTCTCCGCTTGTATTGTAGGACCGTTATGTTATTTATGGACATGAATTTTATCTTGAACAAATGTGTTGTGTCCGGATAGTGATGAATCCCTTTCCCTGCAATCCACAGGAGGTAAATTTCACGTGCATAGGCCTCAGATCAGATCCGGCCAGATTGAGTATAATTATCGTCGTCAAAAAACGTGTTTGACAAAAATATAGTTTTGAGCTATGTTAGTGATACGGTGTTTTCATATGATCGCTGCTGTCGCTCGATTTTTTTTCATTTCTTTCACTTAGTAAGAGAGATTGGGTCAATTAACAATTTTTGAGCACGAATTTAGGGCAATTTAAATGATTAGGTGACCCGCAAAATCCGTATATGCCTTATCAGGCCTCGTCATAGATCCCGAAGGAGTCGATGTAATATTCTTCAGATACTTTCCGTAGCCGCCCCTGGTATTTTTAGTTTTATTCTCCACATCAGCGGCACCCATGTCAGACATTTCGCCGTTCTTCGAGCTTTTCCTGTACTTACACGCTTTTTTTTATAAGAACAACGAGGCTCAGATTGGCCAAAATTTAGAATCAATTTACTGATGAACAAGCTGGGGCTCGGCCTCAAAAGCTATTTTTGTTTCTTTCTAAAAACCTTTGATTCTTAACAATACAGAACGA
>JAOBRD020015419.1:0-10730 GCA_027575215.2 Hydrozoanthus sils
ATACTCCCGTATTTCGTCGGAAGAGGGCGATCGTCGTATTTCTTAGGAGTTGAAATTTGGGTTCGAGGTATTTTTTTGAGTGTGAGGCAAAAATTTTTCCACAAAATGGTATCTTTTAGGTTGTTTGCTGCGAAAAATACTAAACGCCTTTTTTGGTCTAGGCTGTATCTTACCACTGTTTCTTGCGTGATCAAAACTGGTATTCAAGAGCCTGGAACTCAAGGTGTTCAAGGTATTCATGTCGGTAGATATCTTTTTATGTATCTTTTAGGGGTTGAAACTCTGGTTGACCACGGCCAGAGTAATATCTTTAAAGGGTTGAATATTTCATTTTCCCAACGAGCACTCCCGTCCGACGACGTATAGGAGAACCCCCCCCCCCGCTTATTGTTTATCTTTGCGGTCGAAAGCTCGACTACGACAAGCTCCATGACCATGGAATGCTTCGAAATATATCATAGTATCTTGATTTATTCTTTGTTTGCAGTTTTTTGGGGAAGTTATACAGTGGCATATTTATACTCTCAGGTACCACATATAAACGTAACGGGACGTTTTTTTATTTTTCGATTTTTTTCTCCATCCCCACTTTCTATAAACTAGTTGTAAAAATAACGTCTCTTACTCTTATAGTATGTATTTCCAGGAGCTTTAGAATATATTAGACAGGGC
Source organism: Hydrozoanthus sils (assembly GCA_027575215.2). Taxonomy (NCBI): domain Eukaryota; kingdom Metazoa; phylum Cnidaria; class Anthozoa; order Zoantharia; family Hydrozoanthidae; genus Hydrozoanthus; species Hydrozoanthus sils. The sequence goes on from JAOBRD020015419.1 coordinate 673, forward strand.
TTAAAAATTAAACTCGATCTTTGACCGACTAAGTGTACTACTAGTTACAGAACATTCATGGCACGCGGATACACTTGAAATGCCGGACTCATTCTGTTCGGACATTAAAATTTTGGAACATCTTACCCGTAAATTTCGAACCATCAAACCACAATACTAAAATAAATACACTTAAAAATTTATCAATAAAACCAAACAGCCGGTTTACAAACAAAACCAAGCCTATGCGTAAACGCTGAACACGCCAAGAGTAGTGAAACAGTTTGATTTTGAAAGATGAGACAAACCCAGAGAAGGAACTTGTCGATTCCCAGGAATCTGTTATTCGGTATTTTAAGATGATCATGATATATATAAGACTTCCTGACTACACTACGGTTCCAAATCTTGTGATGTTAAGTAAAATAAAAAATAAAAATCAATCAAGTTTTAAAATACTCGGAACTGAACTCTAATGTTCTGCCTGCATGGAAGTTAGTTTTTTCGGACACTTAATCTATTCGATTTTCGGTCCTTTTTTTCGTCCGAAAGTTTAATAGTCCAAATATTTTCGTATTTAAAATAACTTAGGTATTATAGAATTTCCGCTGCTCATCAATGATTGGTGGAGGCTTCATGCAGCAGGAACTTCTTCTCGGGAATTCAGTCATCAGATATTAATTTACTTCACCTTCAGCGAATAACTATTAAACACTGGCAGTTAAACTGATATTTTCCACTCCTGTTTATAAATATTTTACTCTTTAACCTTCTTTTACCTTGTCACGTTTTTGTGATATTGTAATGTCTTATGATTTAAGTGTTAAAAGAGGAAGTCAAAAAGTTAATTAAACTCTGTTTTAGTTATGACGTTTCTTGATTCATCCTTTTTAGAATATCCTTCATCTCTTAGAGTTGTGTGTATTCAATTGACTAGCTAAGCTGTTCATTTGACGGGAGATCTTGAGTTTTGAGTCCCGACCGTAGAGTGATCTGTATTAATACCCAATGCTTCTTGTAGAGTGTACGATTAGTTTTTAAGGCCAACACCCATTAGTACAATAAATCTGGGCCCGTTTGTACGAGGCCTGGATAAGCTATTCGCCGGATAAGCACTTTCTGTTTTCAACAGCAAAACTATAATGAAAGTTGTTTGACACCATTTAAATCATTACTTTAGGAGCCTTCAACTTACTTAACAACAAGGGATAGAGAAATCAACAAAGAGTCAACAATTTTAGATTTATTAGTGACAACCATCACCTTTTATTTAGCAGATAGCTTATCCAGGCTTCGTATACTATACAACCGGGATCCAAAACAAGGCCTGCCGGAAAAAGTGCTTAACTTGTTTATAAACAATTTAGCGGTACTGAAAAACTCAACCTCATTTTTTTATTACCTTTCTCTTGAGACAAACTGAAATTTCAGCATTTTTAAATAACTCAGGAATTTTATCGAACCGTTGCTCTGGATCAGCGGACAAGGCGTTCCCATGGGGGATGGGAATCACTTGCGCTGTCTGATTGGTATGGAAACATCATTAGAAGCTTCATAACTTTTACATCTTTGAGTTTGCTGTCAATTAGAGTGCAATACCTTTACTAGTTATGTAAAAATTTGTTTGAACTTAGAAAATGAGTGATGTGGTTTGTTCTATTTTGTTTTGTGAGAGAGATGTAAAGTACCCTGATTTACTTTATTGCCTGCGAGCCGAGGCAAGAAATCAGTGAAATGAAAAAGACATGCCTCAGAGTAATATACGTGCGCAATGAATTTTTAAATGCCTTTGAAAATCTCTAATTTATCCTCATTTTTAGATTTGCAGTTCCTTGTTTGAAATCTGCTTACGTTTCGGAAAAGTTTAGAGAACTAATCGAGAGGCACTTGGATTTTTGAGGGTAACCGGTAAGAAGTTTCAATATGTTTTTTTAAAAAAAAAAAAAACTTTTATTCAAGGTCTTTGTCGTTCTCAAAACTCATTTAGCATTTCAATACAGAAAGGTTGTTAGTTTAATCGAGGTAAAGTTTCCAGCGAATTTTTAAATAATTAAAAAAAAGATTTTTTTGATGTAAGTTTTAAAATTTATCGGGAGGTTACAAACCTGTGACGTCATCAGCCTCCATATTGAATTGGTTATGCGGTGCTTGAGAAGATAGAGAAAGTTTGATGAAGGAATTTGATCGTTCCAACATTTTTTTTCGATGTGAAGCGAAGTTAGTGTCGAATTTTTCTGTTATACGGCAAATGGATGCTTTGAAACTTGTGTAGAGAAGCTGTTATACATTTTATGGAGGGTGCTTTGTGATAACTTTACAATGGCTTCTGCATTGAGTCGCAAGATCAGGTAAAGAAGATGGCTTCGTGTTGAGCTTACAAAACACGATTTTAAAGTGAAAGTTTTCATTCTCTTAAGTTCGTATATCGTTGAAGAACAGTGTTAAGGACTGCAAGAACAGTGACTATCAATATTCTGCGGATGGTAAATCTAGACGAGGTGAAAAAGTGATCTAGATCTTGTCTTCGTTCTGAAGAGGCTAACGAGTCATATTTAAACACTGAGTTGACTCTGGGGTCAAATCGTCCTCGCCACCACCAACAAATAACAATGATGGATACGAAGACTTCAAGAAGTCTATCGGAGTCATCAGGTAAGTTTATTAATAATATAGGCAAAATTTAATTTGGATGAAACGTAATTGTTTTGATAGTTGAATCAAGAAGGCGACAATTTTTGTATATGGCATGACATTCAGATCTCCACAGAAACCACATGCGAACTCTAAATAACCCCTGTCCTATTTAACCTAGCGCCGAGTTACGCGCTGGAAAAGAATTGTAAGATATTCTTGTACATTCACGGCTACCAAAAGCTTTTGTTGAAGAAGATTGGTTCGAAAAAGTTGTCCTGGATTTCAAAAAAGTTCCCGTTCTGAATGGACCTTTTCATACACAAATCCGTTTGTATCATTGCAAGGTGAGAAAATGCTTCCTCTATTGTTGTTAACCACACACAAGAAGAAAGCACGAAATGAACGTTATTGTGTGTCTTTTCTTTGAAATATACCATAATTAGAAATTTACGGATTTGGAAGATCAACTGCAGCTGAGAAAGGTGCGCCAAAAATTTAAAACGCTTTGAGGTAACAATGTCGCCCCGACTCCAGACAGTCCACTTTGTCGTGCACAGCCATGGATTTCTGGGTTCTCTGTTTAAAATATTTTTCTAGTTTTCTTGTTATACAAATTATATTGAAACGGAAAGATTTGGGGGTTTTTAGTCAGCAATATTGCATGCAATTCTCCGTTGTTTAATGCTAGGATACAGAGTAAACTCACTGATGAAGCTTGGTGATTTTTCGAATGTCGATTTTGGATCTGTCCTGAACTTCTTTATGTTGTAGTTGAGGCAGATAATCGCAGCGATGATAAAAAAGCAATGTTGTATTTTTGGTAAAAAGCTTCTGGGAGTTGTTTGTCTCGGGTTTTTTTTGTCATTGTGTTCAGAAGTCTTGATCGGCGTTGAAACGGACAGTAGTTTCTAAATTTTTTTTTCTACAGCCAAAAAATGTCCCAAATCGAATTCCTAATGTGATTCGTTTGACTTTGTCTTTGAGTTTGATTTTTATGGAATTGCTCTCGCTTCGTCTCATTTAAAGCGAGCCTCGAGTTAATTTACTATCTAAAGCCTATGGTCAGGTCCAACGAATCCATCTTCTTGCTAGATTCGAAAGGTCGTCATTTGCATTACAAAGAGATTGTTGATCTAGCTCCATTGTCTTTTGGGGCCCTAATCTTGCTCCAAATTATTCAGCAGCCAAAACCCTTGTGCCAGGGTACAACTTATTTACTTATTAACGCTCATACTTCAACGCATTTGAACTCACAGTTGTGTTTTGCTCGTTCTTTAGAGTCCGCATGTTGTATGGCCTTCACTCCACAAATCTCCCCAACGCGGGTAAGTGATTAATTTACTGGGTGATTTGTTTTGGTGAAGTTTGTGTTTTCGGATCGTAGTCCGAAATGATTTCATTTCGGACAGCTCTAGCTCTAGATCCAAAGGAATTCAGCAGCGGGGCTTTCGTCAAATTAAATTATTGAGTGGTATTTCAGCTAGCGTTGAGCTGTGTTCTTTCCTTGTTAAATTACCAAGAATGAGAATGACGAGTACATACTCTGACAGCTTTACTGACCGACAAGTCACCTTTTGCAGACGATAGGTGCTTTGTCGAAATCGTACCAAATCTGTCATATTTACTCGAGTTTATGTGGTTCTAACGGCTGATGCTTTGATGCAAACCGGCCTGGAAAGGCTCGAATCGATCAGTTTCTTTGACTTTCGTTGCCTCTCATCCCCGCACGGTCACGCGATAGAACGACCCATTTTTATAAATAATTTAATTTTGCTCGATGATTAAGTATTTTTCGCGCTGTTTTAAACTTGATAGAGTGTAGTGAATGAAGTGTTGAGATATCAGCGGTTCGGAAATCGTAGCTGAAGCGTTCTTTATTGTCAAATTTAAGTCTGATATTATATATACACGCTGTGAGTTTAGCAATGAAAAGTTTACCACAGTGCCTGTCTCCAACCTTGCAGACACGATCAATGTATATGTTCTAGTGAATAAAACATTTATTGTTGCGATTATAAATGGTGATTCTGAGGTAATTACGACTGAGTAGAATCAGGCCTTTTTTTTATTGAATCGATTTTGTTTCGACGGACTGAGCTGAATCTAGCAATGCTTTGCTCTAGTTAGTTACGACAAATTGCTCAACACCTGCAAGATAAGTGTTCATATGCGCACCGTTAGTTCAAAACTCTTTGGTCGATGGTTTTGGAAAACGTATTTTCAAATGTAACAAAGAGATATCTAGAATTATGGAGATCCAGAGTTGACAGACACCTCTTCACTCGATTGATAATTTTAGGGTATCACCTTCAGGATCGAGTCATGTTTTTCTGGTTATGTGCGAGGGGAAATATCATAAATTTCACCTCGGGCTGTTTTTTTGCAAGGCAATGTAAACAAACTTTAATGTCAGCCAAGATGATAGAAAAAATTAGATCTTGTAAAGATTATAAGCTGTGTTGAAAATGTTTCATCTTACAAATTGAATTTTAAGAGTTTGCAAAAAAAGAAAACATTGTCTTAGGCTTAACATGCCCCAGTGATTAAATATATAGCTATCAGCTTTTGAAGAAGCACAGAAAATAACCGTTTTGTTTAGGAGATTCACAATTTGATAAAAGATAGTTTAATTTTCTTAACATTATAATTTTTTTGTCAAACATTGGTTTATTTATGCTATTTAATACATAGTGCCTTGCTTTAAGACGTAAAATCTTATAAATAGATGTACATTGCCAACTTGCATGTTGTTATATCAAAAGATTGCGTTGAAACTGTCAAAGATTTGAGAATGTTGAAAAACAATTATTAAAGATTGCATTTGTATACATAGTAGACGATATAAATCTCATTAAAATACAGAACACTAGAAGGTAAAGCATTTGCTGCAAGCGAAGTTCGTTTTCTACTAAGAAAATGATTTAATTATTTTTAAGTGTTTTTAAATTAGCTGATAATAACAGTAAATTTAAAGAGATTTTTTATTGTAAATACTAAGTTGTTTAGTTGTCTGACAATATGAGTCATTGAGGACTGTGACAAATCAACTGATTACTGCTAGTCTTCTTCAGGGGATGTGCAGACTGTTTTCTTGCTTGTCTAAGAAGGTGTGCTATAAACTGTACTAGCAGTAATCAGTCAAAATGTCACGGTCCTTAATTAACCACTCACATCAGGAAACAACTGAACAGTTTTACTAAATAACTGATGATAACATTTCCCAAACAATGACTCTCATAGCTCGGTAATTCAAACATTTCCAATGGATTATTTTTATCTGATTTTGATTAAAAATAAATCCAGAAACTTTTTGGTTTGTTGCTAACTAATCTGATTTTTTCAGCCTTTTTTAGCTGTAACTGATTCTTTCCTCATTAAAAAAATTCAAATTTGTTTTAGAATAAAAACCACTCAAGTTTAACAAAACATGTTGCAGTATAAATCTTAAAGTTATGTGTTGTTGTTATGCACTGTTATAGCCACCTCATAGGTGCATAGCTAATTAAATCTTGTTGTCAATATTTCTAGTACACACAATAGTTTTTTCTGTAAATTTGATGTAGTTACAGACAATAGTTTATCACTGCAGACAAAAACTTGTAAGATTTTCCAAGCAATCAGAATAGTTTTTCAAAAGATGTGAAAAGCTGTATAAAGTTAATATAACAAAAAGCTGTATAAATAAAACAAAAAGCAGTATAAAGGTAATATTACAATTAAACCCTTCAAGATGCAACATTGCATGCAATATTGCATACAGTTTAACAATACACCACTTAGCCACCTTTGAAAGTTTCACATGCATCACTGTGTGAAGTGGAAACTGATTCTACTCCTGCAACAATAATTTCAAAGGTGGTTACACAAAAGGGTTTCAGTTCTGTTCAGTGGCATTCAATTTTGCATCATGTAGAATACCTTAAAACCCACTTTAAAATCTCTGGCAAGAATAAGCTAGATCTTTGGTATGAATGCTCTAGAAACAATTAACGACAGAATTTTAGATTATTTTTCTTACTGAAGAAGATAAATTTCCATCATTTTATGACTTGACACAACCAGATTTGAGGTTTGCTGTGTGTGTAATGTGATAGATGAATAAAATTGGCACCAGCACAATGAAGAAAGTAAGGCCAAAAGTTAGAAGAGATTTTCTGTAAATAATCTCATATCAACCATCTCCCACATTTTCATTCAATGGGAAGGTAAACAGAACTCAAGATTTGAGATTAAGAAAAGGTTGAATAATTTCTCTGACTATAATGCTGACGTAACAACTGATCAGTTTTTAGCACTAGTGTTTAATTATTTATCACACCTTTTGGTGTTCCATTAGCTATTAAAGGGACCGCTATTTGAACTCCGAGTAGGTCCAACTGCATTGCAGAAGATTTAGGATCTGCAGTAGTTTAGAAAGTGTGTTGTGACATTCAAGATTTAAACTCCTGGAGCAATATTTTGGAAACATTGTTCGACGACTAAAAGATTAAAAGTCAGTGAGAACAGCCTGAAAACACTCCATGGTGTTACAGCTGACAAGATGTAAATGACTCGACCTTTTCAGAGATGAAGAAAAAAATTATTAAAATTATTATTAATCTTTTCAGTCAGTTGAATGTTGTTTCTAATGAAATTTTCATGTGTTTCTTATGATACTGACTTAATTCTGCAAATAATTGAAGAGGAATGTGTTTTGAAAATGTTGTAGGCTTGTTGTCTGCAAGTTGAAAAAGCGAAGCCAGTCAATCTTTTTAAGAAATGATTTAACATGAACTTTTTGAAACTATAATTTTTTAAAGTTTTTAACATTTGAAGAGTCTAGGGCAAAATAGTGCAAATTTGATGAAGTTCTCAATTCTCGAGCTACATTATCCCTTGTTTTATCTCTCCAGAGCAATTGGGAAAATTTAGCATTTTGAACAAAGTCACTTAGGACATTTTTGCACTAGGCTCTTCATTTATAAACAATTCTAGGTTTCAAATTTTAACTTCTTAAAAAAAAAGCATATTTTTCAAACTGCAGATCAAAGTTTTTGGTCTCAGCTCCCTTGAAAGCAAATAAATGAGCAGGTTTGTCACATACCATACCTTGCTTTTCATTATCCTGCAGGGTGGAGAAGTGATGTTCATCTCCTATTCTGAGGACTCTCCGTTGCCTGATGGGTTTGACTTTTATTTAGTGTTTGAAGGCAAGGACCAGAGACATGTTACAACTGCACAACAGATCAATTCTTACACTCTCAGAGCTGTAATTCCAGGTACTGTAACTAGAAATATTTTACACCAACTTTTTTCATGTAATTTCACTGTATTTTGCACAAAATCTTAGCTTGAACTATAACCTATTACTTGTCTAAGAATTTTTTTTGACCTTTTCATGAATAGAGTTTGAAAAATTGTTCTTATACCAGCTATTATAAGGGCTGGGCTTGTTATCCTCTATTTTACTAGTTATTATAAAGGATAGGTTTATTTTCCTCTAAAATTGTATCTGCTTTTATAAGGGCTGGGTTTGTTATACTCATTTATACCAGCTTTCGTAAGGGCTAATTCAAACAGTTCTTGGATACAGTCTTTCAAACTTTTGCTTTTCTGGACAATAATTATTCAGTTTCCTTAGGATTTGATCTTTGATACAAAATCTTTGGCTCAAACTCGGTTGATATGAACCCCCACTGATTCAAACAGTTTTTCATTTACAATGGAAGTTCAGATAAATCAGGTTATACAGCATATTTTTTGGTTTCCTTGATCATGAAGCTCTCTCAACAGTTTAATCATTTTGCAGATCATGGTTGTGCAGAGAGAGTGTCTTTATCTGTCTACTGCATGAGGGGCAACAAACTAGGCTGTCTATCATCTCAGAGATTTGTCTATGAAACAGAGACTGAGCATATTATTGCAGAGCTTTTGGCTGACAGTGTCACCAAACCAGACCTACTAGAAGGTCTAGTTCCACTGGCAGCATTTTCTAATGGGATATCGAGAGAGTTGAGGGAGACATTAGACACTAGAATAACAAATGCATTTGAATTTTTGGACCTCTTACCATCCTGGACTCTTGGTTACAAGAAAGAAGATGGGAGTGGTAATTTGTTATTGATATTATCAACTTTTGTTATCAGCTAATAATAGTTATTATTAACTGCTTTTGTTATGTCTGATGGAGGTTCATCCATTCAGTGTACATAAATGATAAATGAAGGGTCTGGTGCAAAAGTAATGTAAGTGACTTTGTGTGAAATGCTAAATTATCCCAATAGTTATGAAGAGGTTACAGGGATAATGTAGGGAGAAATAAAAACTCCATCAAAAGTCACTTACATTGTTTTGCACTAGACCCTTCAGTTTGTCCTGAATTTGAAAATGAAAGATGAGAATATATACAATAAGTTTTCGGTCTCTGTGGTGACCTTATTCACAATGGTTTGAAACTTTTCTGTTAGTTCCTTTTGATGGTATTGTTTGATATGGGCACAAGATCAAATCTGCTGCCATCATGGTTGAGTGACAGGCATAGGGACTGTATAACAGCCTCCTTTATGCCCATTTCAAACCATTTTGGCTCCACTGTCAGTTCCTTGGTGTTAGTGTAGGTAATTGCATGGGGCTGAGTAAAATTAAGGATTAATTTCACGAGTGTTTTCAATTTTTAACAAAATCGCCCGAGTCGCTTTGCGACGAGGGCAATTTGGAAATAATTGAAAACACAAGTGAGATTAATCCTAAATTTTACGAGGAACCAGGCAATTACATGTTTATAACATTGAAGGCAAAATTCTTTAATCTCTGCGGGATCCCATGAGAAAGCGTAGGCACTATGGGAACAGTTCTACTGGGTAGGCACTATGGGAACAGTTCTCAACCAATCTGAACAAGGTCATAGTGCTCAGTGACTGAAACTCAAAGCTTAGTGTATTCACAGCTCTTGATTTCAAATTCAGGTCAAAGTTTAGCTATTATTTATAATAATTACTTTTGTTATTATTACTTAATTTAAGTCAGCAGTGATTCAGGCAACCCTTCAGTGTGAACATGTAAAAATACTGTTTAGCTATTCTCCATGTTAAAATTTATACTTTTCGCTAAGACAGTCAATGCGAAATATACACTTATAGCTTCTGTGTTATAAAACAGAGCACTGAGTTAAATAATATACTGCAGTGCAAAAATGGTGACAGTGTATCAGGCAACTAGATAAATATTGCTTATCAGTCTTAAATTAATAACACTTTATTAAATTGCAAGTCAGATTTCTAGGGCCAGTAACCAAATCCTGCATGCTGATTGGCCAAAAATTGGTCCAATAACTTCCATACAGGAATAGGAAGTTATCAGGGGTTTCAAAAAGAAATAAAGTAGAAGTTGGAAACTGAAAAGTAGGGGTCGGAATTATTTGAGGGCCGGAAACCCGAATTTTCTAGGGGGGTCTGGGGGCACGCCCC
>JAOBRD020015527.1:0-10730 GCA_027575215.2 Hydrozoanthus sils
ACTTTTGGGTAAAGATTAATTTTCTTCTGTGCTAGTTGGAAGTGGTTTTGCAACTTTTAGAGGTGTCTAAATCACTGAAAGAGGTGGCCGCCAGCTGGCTGGTTTTTTGATTTTTTCTATTAACCTCCGGCTACTGAAACAGCCTAAACCGGCCGTGATGCAATGTTCTGTTTTTCCTGAAATGGCCTAAACCGGCCAGCCAAAGACGGTTCAAATCTTTTGCCTCTCCTCTCCCCTACACAGTGTAGAATTTGTTTTTATTATTTTTTCTTATTAAAACAATGAACAGTCAATCAAATTACATCAACTACGCATAATTTTACTAACATGAGGGAGACTTGTAAGTTGAAATTTTGACATCACTAATTGTAAGTGTTGAACGTCATGGCGGTGGCACATGAAGAAATTAGTTATGACGAGTTTCGGTCAATTTTTGGAGAAAAAGATGAGGGAAACATTGAAATTTTTCGATGAAGATGCTAGGGAATTAGATGAAAATATTTTAGCTGGCAATTAAATGATTTGGAAAATAAAGAAGCTTGTGAGGATGAAGCCGACGAAAATGAATATTATGAATGGAACAAGCGCATGTGACCTGACCTTCTTTCAATGTTTTTCCCAAGATAATTCAAGTTCCTAAATTTCGGAAAAATCTTTCAACATTACTTTTCTTTCAAAGTTTATTTGACAATGATCTCATAGATCTTGTTATCGCAGAAACAAACAGATCAGCGAGACAAAAACAAGTAAACAAGTCTGTTGGAACTTCTTTGAAATGGTGTGACATTTTCGATTTGAGAGTTTTAGTACTACAAAAATTGTGTTTTAACTGTGGCCACCGATTACTTGTCAACAAATATTTTCTTTGAAAATTGAGATATAAAAATTCAATTTTGTCAATTTGCAAATTCTTGAAAGTTTCTTTCGAGAATGCAAAAAAGAGAAAGCAAGTTCAAACATTTCGAGTCGTGCTTGTGAAAGAACTGATGCATGGAAACAGCTGGCTATATTTAGTCCTGTCAGAATTCATTTGCAGCATATCTCAAATCTCGGGAGTTTTAATTGAGGGTCCTAAAAAGTATTTTATTCATTATAAAAATCTGAAAGAAAAAATCTCCGAAGAGGTAACTGGTAAAAATGCGTTTTAAGTGCAAACCTCTGCAGAGAGTCTGGTTGGTTGTAATTTTTATGAAGTTTTAATACGCGTGCAGTTCAAAATCTCTTTTCTGTCATTTTTAGATGCTGTTTAAACACTTATATTTTCAAACACTTTGTTTTACCATAGCTTAACATCTGAAACTATTTTAGAATCATTTTCTCTACAAATAAATTCAAAACTTTGAGATTTCGTTTGACACAACAATTGAAAATGTTGAAATATATTACAAACCTGTTCTGTACGAAATTTTTTTTTTCGCTATTTTGATATATTTTGTAACAAAAAAATGAAAATCTAATAAAATAACTTCTTAGCTATTGATTTGTGTGTTTCTCACTGCTTCAAACACAAGCAAATTCTACTGCGCATACGTGTTTTGATTTTGAGTCAAATGTAAACCACTGTGCTGCCATTTTGCTCCAGGAACAACAGAGAACTGGGTCCCAAAAGGTTCAGTAGTCAAAGGGTTAATCAAATGGTAGTTTAAAATTTGGATGTCAGAAGGTTGTGGGTTCGATTCCCATCAGTAACTCAGAACTTTTTCTGAACTTTCAACTTGTGAATTAACAATTTCTTCGAATTCTTGTTTAAAAAAATAAAATTCAAGCACAGACCTGCATGATATCTGTACCAAGGTCATCAAGTGCTGGAACTACATGCTGAAGATTCTGTGCTGGCCACTTGGGAAATGTTGATTTGTAGTCTTGTAATTGGGACACCCCGGGCCATATGGTTTCATCTGGTGTTCCCAATGTTCTAAAAGTAAGAATATCTTCTCTTAGAATTTGTAGTTCAACATTCTTTTTTATTTTGTTTCACATTCAGGGCTCAAAATTAACTTTTCCTTCTGGTAACCAACTGGCTAAAGAAATTTGGCAGCTCGAGTGTAAGTTTTAGTACTAAGCCATAATATTTGCAACATGTAATCTGCATTATGTCTGCACCTGTAGCTGTATGCACTAGAATAATTGAATTTATTTTCATCCCAGGGGCCCAACTCAACTATTTTTATGATGGGGGGAGGCAAGGATTGTTTTGAGTGCCAAACTTGGCCGGGAATTTTTTGCATCTCATAATCTGGAGCAGTGCTTACCATGAGTAATTTTGACTTAAAAGATTTAGGGATTTTTTTTGGGCATGCCAAAAATGTAGGGATTTTTGCACGGCTTGGTTTTAAGGTTGGGATTTTTTTGGTATAAATTTTGGACCTTGCTCGAGCCCCCCTGTCATAAAAATAGTTGAGTTGGGCCCCTGGGTTTTCCATGTTTGGGGCCCAAGAAAGCAGATAAGCTTTATTTTTCATTAATCATATTAATCATTTTAACAGATACGATTAACTCAGTAATTAATAAGTGGCACAAAGGTTCTATACAGTCTTTTGGTAGATAGCTGGTTACAAGTTCTAATTTTCCAGTAGTAGCCAGTATTCACTTTGTGGTAGCATTGGCAACCCATAGATGGCAAGTTTGAGACCTGCATACAGTATATACATATACACATGGCTTTGCACACTCGCACATGGCGTCAACCACATGCACACAGATTAGCAATTCTGAACCAAGCAAGAATAGCTTTACATACTATCAGGTTTACCTAAAGATTCTGAACAACTGATCAATCTCAGAGTCACCAGGAAAGAGAGCTCTTTTTGTGATCTAAAAAATAAAGAACAGAAATTACTTCACTGACTATTCCATATATTTTTTCTGTGACTGTACATACTGTTGGATATTTTTGGTTATCACAAAATACACATTAGAACATTAAAGCCTTGTTATTTAACAGTTCCTCAGTGGAATATCAGCTACATTAGTTTTTTACACAAAAAACCCCAAATCTGATAATTAACACATCCAACAATGAAAAACAATGCAAAGGGCCTCAAATGACTTTCCACATTATTAAAGTACATGCTTCATTGCTGTCTGAATGGCCTCATCATTTTGTTGTGATGGCACACAAGTAGGTCTCTTGAAAATCATGGCAAAAGAGTTCAGAAATGCTCTGAATGAAATAGTGAGTAAAATGTGTTAAAAGAATATAAGTGTATAGTTGTCTCTGATTTAAAAATGGTTAAAGAATTTTTACCGAACGTTTCGGCAGGTACATCTGCCTTCATCAGCAGTGATAAAATGTAAATTTGTTGATAAACTTCGAATTGTAAAAACAAGATTCCAGAAATACCAATTTAAATTACTTGGAATTGTCTTGAGAACAAAGGCTTTGGTAAACTGCTGGAATATTTATGTCGTCATTCCTGTGTTTTTATCATGTATCGAATGCCATGCTTCTAAAAAGAGACGTTAAAAAAACAGTGTTCTGTAGTAACGATTCGGGTGTTGCCGAAATCAATAGAATGGTTATACTTACCGAAGTTTATCAAAGCCTTTGTTCTCAAGACAATTCCAAGTAATTTAAATTGGTATTTCCGGAATCTTGTTTTTATAATTTGACGTTTGTCAACAAATTTACATTTTATCACCACTGATGAAGGCAGATGTACCTGCCAAAACCTTTGGTAAAATTTTTTTAACCATATTTAAATCAGAAACAACTATACACTTATTCTTTTAACGCATTTTGCCATGCCTGATTGCAACTTCAGTATTTTTAAAAATAGTGAGTAAATGTTGTCTTTCAAAAGTTTGTGCAACTGCTCAACCGATTGCTCTTGGGCTATTTTTTTTGGCTTCACAGTGAAGATGGTATCTTATTTCACCTTAATCATGATTGATAAAGCGATTTTATATTTTCCACATGTGCTCACTCAACTTATAGTTGAGCCCGCACTATGTTCTTATGGGAGATACTGCAAAAAACAAAGACGGTGGCAAATTTTGAGAGAATTTTATTTTTGTGAGTTTTGAATAATAAATGGTACCAAATAACTTCTTTTTGCTGAAACTACTTTGCATCCATTCAGATGTGCTGGCATTAAGTTTTTGCATCCAAATTGAAAATATTGTGTCCCTGGATGCAATGTGTGCCCTAAATCTATCACTGCTTTGATCTGTAAAAAGCAAAACAAAAACTTTAAATGACCCTGGAGCATTGAAAATTTAAAAAAAAACAAATTCGAAAACATTTTTTGGTTTGAAACACAAATTTTCTTCAATTTTTTTACTTTCAATGTTATATAGCATACTGTTTATTATGCGATACATGAAAAGGGCACTTCAAACTTAAGACAGGCTGGGTTGTTGTTTTGTGGGTACTATACATCTCAATTGCTCATTTCCTGATATACTAATTTAAACATTTGAACTCTTCAAATTAAACAATATAGTAACTACTGAGAAGGGCAACTTCCAGGTGTGGTAGAGTAGACTCTAGGGTAAGAAGTAATTAAAGTGCCAAAGAAATGATATAGCTGGGGGATTCTGGGGCTTTATGAATATTAGCCTTTTTATAAACTTACTTACCATTTCAGCAAAAATACACCCTGCACTCCATACATCAACTGGAGTAGAGTAGTATCTGGAACCAAGCAAGATCTCTGGTGCCCTGTACCACAGAGTTACCACCTCATGGGTATAAGATCTTGCAGGAAGCCCAAAAGCTCTGGCAAGACCAAAGTCACCAAGTTTTATTGCACCAGTGTTATCAATCAGAAGATTCTGTGGCTTCAAATCTCGATGTAGAACTCTGTGGGAGTGGCAGAATGCTATACCACTAAGTAACTGATACAGGTAACTCTGAAATACAAAACAAAATAATTAAACAATATCACCTCTCTGTCATTTTCAAAGGATGATTATAATTTGTTTGTTTTAAAGGTGTATTCTATACAAAAACAAGAGGCTCCTCATAGCCTTCATTCATGACTGTTTTAGGAAGCTTGTATGCTCCGGGCATTCAGTCTTGGACCGGTCAATGATGGGAAAGAGGTTGGAAACAAGTTCCTTTACTGGCCAGGTGACATCAAATTCTTTGTTAGCAATGCAAAGAGTGAGATAATCTTAGTTACTGAATGCTTTACCAAACATGCATCTGAGAAAATGTAGCTTATAAAAGGTGTTCTTCAACATCAGTAAATTAGGATTTGTTGTTAGAGTATTTTTAGTTAGTTACAAAAGCGTATCCCACAACTGTGAGGTCATCTATAAAGTTGAACCATGCCAGTGCAACACAAAAAAATTATAAATAGAAAAAAAGAGAAACCAAACTAATTTCTTGATTTGTTGGCATATGGCATCACCAAATCAACAGATGGTTACCATAAGAACAACATTTATCATCTATCAATGGCCTTGCAAGAAACAATCAAAATTAAACAACTTACATTTTGTCATTTTAGCAGGAGTTATGTAGAAGATCTACTTTGTAAGGTAAATATTCATTGCACATCAAACAACATTACCAGAGATTAGAGAACTTACATGAAAGTTTAATTCTATAATTTTCTAAAAATAAAATTGTTTTACTAATTAGAAAATGAAGTATCCAGCTCTTTGTTAACTAAAAGACAATTAAAGCAAAGCAAAAGAGTGATCATGACAGTATGCGACAGTTACAGATACTGAATATTGTTGCATGTAACATACAAGAATTTAATACTAATCAGTCCAAACTTCTAGCAGGCTACAAAAACAAAACTTTAAGCTTGCATACAGAATTCTCCAGTCTCGCAAATAATATAAAGTTCATATAACAGAAAGTGTCCAGTTTCAAGGCATATCAAATATTACTATTTACCTTTGCGAGGGCCATGGAAATCCCTGATGAAGGAATGGAGTCCATGTACTTTTTAAGATCTTGATGCAAATATTCAAACACTAAATACAATTTCTGATTGGTGTGGATTACATCAAACAACCTGTTAGAACAAATAGCAGTACTACATATAAAAGTTCTACAATAATTTAATATTGTCCACACTCTATACTGTTTCACACTTGCCCTTTTGTAGGCCACTTTAAAATGTACAATATGAATCAGATTTGCCATTAGCAGATGACCTAATATATTAGTTCTACACATTCAAAGTGGACCAAGCATTAAAAGTCAAACAAATTTTTCATTTCAAATGCCCATTAGAACCAAAATATTAATGTAACATCCGAATTAAAGGCTCCTTAGGTCAATGTACTCAACTCGCAATATTTAGCAGCAATAACAACAATGTAGAAAAGAAAAAAACCCGAAATGATCCGAAAGAAAAAGCCAAACTGCAGGGGCATAAACAGACACATACATGGGCCCAAGCTTCTGGGATAACAAATTCCAGTTCAAAACGATTTAATTTTCTAAACCATTCAGATTTTTTTAGCATGTCACTTTTCAACGAGAGCTAAATGTACAAATCTCATGACTGATAACACTCAACTCCTTTACATGAAGTTGGTTGTTTATTGGCTTTTTACTACTCAACCCCCGAAACTTAAGACGCACCCGTGGCTTACTGCAAAAAAAGTTTAAGACAAAAGCTTTTAAACCATCCAGAAAATGTGTATGTTAACTAGTTTTACTGGAATCACCAGTAACTAGTGAAGTTTTGGCTCAGACTGAGTCAAGCAATCTTGACGTAGATACTGATAAAACTCGGTTTTCTTTTCAGAGGCCCGTCCCATGTTTGCCTGTAGTGACTGTATATATTGATAAGTTCAGACCCGTTTTTCAAAGTAATCCCTAGTTACAACACTGAAACACAAACACACTTTTTTCTCTTGTGTAGTACTACTTAACTTCATGAACATCCTCTCGTAGCGTTTAATTAACCAAACATTATTATTTTGAAATTGCACAGTGAGCAAGTCAGACCTCAGCTCGACGTTAACAAGCCTCGAACTATCTCGATCAGTAGCAACGACATAAAGAAACAGCTGAAACAACACTCCTTCCCATCTATATTGAAAACGCTGAAAATTCAGTCTCAGCTAAGAAAATATCCATTTTCTGCAGTTTGTCAATACCAAAGGAACCCTGCCGTCGCTTCGAACACGAATAAGAAAAATTCGTTTGAACTACTTTCTAGAATGTTGGCACTCCAGTTTCTCTCTTGAAATGAATGTCATAGAAACCTTTATTAACTTGTGCCAAAACTCGTTCCCAAAAAGTCTTAGACTTTTTGTCTCTGATAAAGAAACCAAACGACCACAACGCAAAGCGTTTTGAGAATAACAAAAGACGCGCACAAAATGCCGGTTTATCAGTTGAGAAAGCATATTTCCATACCTCACTACATTTGGATGGTTTAGTTCTTTCAGCAGTGATATTTCTCTTATTGCCGTACTTGGTACTCCCTCAGTTTCTCTGCAAAAGGAAAAAAGGGCCATGTAAGAAACACCTTGACTGAAAATTTTGTATATACACTGCCATTATTTTCTTCCGCGAATCTTGACGCCCTTGCAATGTGAAAATATTACATTTTCGTACCTCGTCGAACGAAGTGAAACAATTAAGTGTGGCTTTAAGAACATCATAAAACCGACTTCAATAATTCATTTCTATTCAATGAATATTTTGCGAGCATAGATTTTAAAACAAAAAACACAGTTTGGGGAATATAAAAATCTCTCAATGACAATATGCTTACACACTTACGTTTCCAGCCGTATTTTTTTGAGAGCCACTTCTCGCCCGTTGGATTTATCTTTTGCTTTATAAACAACACCATATGTGCCTTCGCCAATCTTCTCTATTTTTTCAAAATTTTGCAAGACAGAATTCTTGTCCATTTTCTGTTGAAATTCCAGGCACTAAAGCTGTTCTGCGCTTGGTCTTGGAGAGAACGCAATGGTTGTTCATGTGATTGGTTAACTTTTAGCGCCAAAACACATTCTCCAATTTGATTGGTTGCTTAGAACTGTCTCCGATTTGTCAAAACAACGTTACCTTGCGTCGCCGATCATAAAAACCAGCAGTTTCAACCGCAAGACGGTAAGACAGACAAGACACGGCTAGTTCTAACAAGTTTCTACCAACTTTTTATACAAATTCCCAAAAATTCAGTGAATAAATTGACTGAAAAAACTGGATACTCATTTTAAAAGGAAAGCTCCGAGTCTAAACAAAACATTCTGATGAAAAAGGTTGTGAACAATCGGAGCGTTACGCTCTGACCTTGCCCTTATAGAAAACCATAGGAATGTCCTAAAAATAAATTTTCAAAACAAACCAAGTCAAGTGTCGGGTGACTCTCAGGGGTGATACTCGAAGGTAAGCTTCATTATGTAACGCAATTCCACAAACAATACACGAGCCTGAAATATACCTGGCATCATCAAAGAATCAAATCACACGTCTCTCAAAAAAAGCCGAATGTTATTCTGATCGCAACGAAAAATTTGTTCGGCAAGATGTGACCCCCCAAAGAATAACCTAATAAAATACATGACCGATCTCATGACCCCAAAATATACCTTGCACGTAATTCTTCAACCAGTAATTATTGCGAAAACCCCCCCTCCCCCAAGTCATGTATACCTTGAGTATTCCCTTGGGCACTGACGTCTAATACGGGGGGGGGGGGTTACTCCCTATATTGGGATGGTATGTATGACCGTCGTATTTTTTAGGGGTTAAAATTGTCTGCCCGGTATTTTTAGGAGTTGTTGTTAAACCAAGAACCTGGTATTTTTTAGGGTTGACAAACACCAAGCTATTGGACTTGCCCGTTTTTAGCAAACGTGCGTACTGATAAGAAGTTAAGACAAAAGTCCTTTGGCGAACGTCCTGTTACGCGCGCGCCTTCATTTATTGCATATTACGTTCAGCGCAACACGAGGGGACTTAGCGCCAATCCGTTAGCTATCCAGGGAAAAATTCAGCTTTCAGTTGGTGTTTTTATAGGGTAACTTTAAAACCGAGAGGTATTTTTTAGGGTGGAAATTTTTTACTCCTTGGTATATTTAGGGTATCTTGGGGACTTTTTGGACGGTCATCACTTACCTTTTTAACCCCGAAGTAACTTCCCCCCGGTCTAACACCAGAGGCGAAACTCTCCAGTTTGGTCTTGCCAGCCTTAACTTTTTGTCGTATTTATATGTTAGTTCTGTCACTAATTTATCCGAGCACTCAAAACTGATTTTTAAATCTACTGCATTTTTAAACTCCGAGTCCATGTAGTTCCACGTGACATTAATCCAGGTAGAGCTCTTTCATAGCTGAGTTGGTGTCTGTTAGCGGTGCAGTCATACGCAAGGCTACATGTAAAATGTATACCTTTCAAGCTATTAAAGACACCACAGTTGCCTCATAACAAATATTTTATTCAATTGTTTTTAAGTTCTATTACTGTAGGACACAAGGTATGCGAGACCTTCGTTTCTGACCCATTGTTTAAGGCCTGAGTTGAAGTTGCTCGTATGTAGCTCGTCCCAATAGTTTTTTTTATTTGAGATTTATATCCTTTCATTTACTTATTTATAGAATGGTTAGAAGAAATTAATCAATGAGCTGTGATTGACTCAGTTTGCTTCTTAGTTATTAGTAAACTTGATATCATGGTCTATACAGCAGAAAACAAACTGCCCAGTCACTTGTGATGGATAAACGCCATATTCATACAGTCATACACAAAGCTCTAACTTTAAGGAACTAAAGGCTCTCACCAAACACCAGCGTTAGCACCAAATTCAAAAGTCCGAGACACCTGCAAAATCGATTCACAGAAAAGGTCTTCTAACGCATGCGCTTTAGGTCGTGCATAAACTTTCATAAAGCCACCTTAACCTATAAACACAAAAACTGTCATCAACTCAACTGTGGACTTTGGTTAGCTCTCAAAAGACTTTTGCTCTTTCTCGAAGTACGATGATGGTTCTTTCAGTGTTGTTTCACCGAAGGGAACCATACTGCTTTTTCTGCCGACAAATCCACAAAAGGGCTGGCCACTTCCATTGTGATTGGGCCTTTAGCTTCTCTGTCTGAAAGCTTTTTCTAATACTCTGTAGATTTTAGCCCACGACAGTATTGGTGGCCCAATGTTTGAGATCTGTAGGGCAGTCAGGGTATCGCTGGAGGGCATCCATAATCTGTAATGGGTCAACCAAGAGACACATCGGACGGAACTCCTTTTGAGTTCCCGTACTGGAACCATCCAGCGGCTTAACAAACTCAAGGGCCATGAGGTGCTCAAAAGCCTGGTGCCAAATGATGATTGTAAAATGATTATATGACTTGTGAGAAAACTGTTTTTGAAGGTTTTGGACAATAAATGCAATTTCTGCCGCAAATGCCATTATTGCTACCACAAACACGACCATGACCACCACCACTACTTCTGAAACTACCACTACTAAAAAGCTATAACTACTTCTTCTGCTACCACTACGGCTACTGCTACAACTACTAAGACTACATTTACTACGACAAGAATACTACCACAACTACTATTACTACTTGTGATACTTCTTTGACTACTACCACCATTACTGCTACGACTATGACGACAACAACTACTACTACTACCACAACGACTACTGCTGCTACTACTACTGCTACTACTACTACTACTACTACTACTGCTGCTACTGCTGCTGCTACTGCTAATGCTACTACTACTACTACTACTACTACTACTACTACTACTGCTGCTGCTGCTGCTGCTGCTGCTGCTGCTGCTGCTGCT
>JAOBRD020015636.1:0-10727 GCA_027575215.2 Hydrozoanthus sils
TTACTATGCTCTATTTTAATCCTTTATTTGTGTTTTTTTTTATTCCAGAGATAAGCAGTCAATAAATCCATCGTCTTCAGGTAAGCGTCTTTACGAGATAACGAAGATTATTTGATACAAGTTCACAGTAATTTATTTTATTTTTGCTGCTTTAACTTCCAGTATGTCGGTTCTAACCGAAATATGGAAATATGTCTTTATTCAAAATTTGAAGTACAATAAATAATGAATGCTCAGATTTCGTTTGCAGTTATGATACATTAACATCCAAAAATTTCGGACAAAAATATTTCGTATAATTTATTTTCGGACAAATTAATTTCGGGCACTTTTTTTGCGAATTTCGGAAAAATTTTGGACAAAAAATTTGGACTTATTTTGCACCAAACATAACTTTATTACAAACCTGTTTCGACGGCAATTACAAATGTTTTCGAGTATTATATCGTTTGTTTCATGCAAAAATCAAATTAAGACAAAATAATCAGTTCGTTTATACATCTGGTATGGGTTCATTCAGTTCATTTTCGGGAAATGGGTTTTAAAAGTAAAGGCAAGCTCATGGCCACATACCTCGAGAAATTTCTCGCTTTGCCTTTAATTTTTTTCTTATACACGGCGGAAGTGTTGAGGCTACTGTGGAGTCTGAGAAGTTCCGGAGTTCGCCAATAGCAAAGAGTGGACTCGAAATCGTTCTAAGCTAAAGCTAAGCTAAATCCTTTCTCGAGCCTACGGGCCAATTAGGCCGGCGCTTATCTCCGGTTTCCGTAGTGTTAAGCGGATGAGAGTCTTTGACTCCTCGCCTTGGGCAGGACACTAATCTATCGCAGGTTAGCTCCCAGCAGAACTGGTACTCATTTATACAGCTGAGTCGACTGGAACAAAGTCGGCTAAAGCGTCTTGTTCAAGAACACAACACAGTGGTCTGAATGGGGCTCCAACTCGCGACCCTAGGATTACGAACCGAACAAGCTAACCGCTCGGCCACTGTGCCGCTAAAATCGTTCTAAGGGCAACATTTAAGATTGAGAATTCGAAACGGCAAATTCTTTGCCGATTTAAAGAACTAAATGAACAGAATTTTGATGCTATTGAAGAAGCCTTTCTGCACGTTGAGAGAACAAGAAGTAGATAATAGTACCGGCAAATAATGAAGATCATGAGATTGTCATAATCAGTGATGACGAAGATTGAATTATTTAAAACGCATTTTATTTATCAAGGACAAACTTTTAGGGTGCGTTCGTTTGGGCCTATTCCAGAATAGGAATTCATAAAATAAAAATTTTTCGGGTTCGTATGGCTGCGAAATTACAAGAAACCATGTCTTAGAGATAAAACTCTTTTGAATTTTAAATTTGAAACAAATATTTCATTTCCCCTTAAATCTGGAAGGAAATTCAAAACTTCATTCTTAATCCGGAATAATTGGATTATTAGGCCCAAACGAACGCGGGCCCTCAACCGATTTTTGTGTAAAATCAAACTGTAAGAAAATACAAACAAATTTTCTGTTGCAACTGTTACTGTTCTTTAAAATTAAAATCGATGATCTATATATGCCCTACTGTATAAATTTTCGGATGCTAAAAATTTTCGGACGTTAAAAATTTTCGGACGGATTAATATTCGGACAAACTTTTTGTCCGCAATTAAATTCGTCCGAAAGTTTTTGATGTTAATGTAGATGTTCATACTGAGGCAGAATGTGGTTTATGCTGTTCCTTTTTAAGTGTTGCCACTCAAAATAACTGTGACTTATTTTGTTAGATTCTGAGAAAAAGTCGTCAACCACAAAGAAGGTAAGAAAGGGTTATCAGGGAAAATTATAAAAGATACAATCATATGATCTGTATCTTAGGGATAATTAGTGATTTTAGTACTGTTGCTAGTACGATTAAAGAAGATGAAAAACTAAATTCTCCTAAGGGACAGACTAATTGATCTCGTGGGAGGGGGGGAGTCGGGGGAGTGGAAGAATGACTCCGAAGAATTTGTAAAAAAGAATTGCGAGGCCACTCCAGACCGAAAAAAAAAATTGCATGCCGAAACCCTATAAAGAGAATGTAGGAAAATGGGCAAAAATATTATTTTTTTCTAAAGCTTGACTGAAAAAAAATTGCAGAGAAATCATTTTTCCACTACTTCATAACCTATTGCCTTTCAATGAGTTCGTTTTAAAATATATCTGCTCTCTTTTCATCAAGTCTTTTTTAAAGCAATTTTTAACTCAGTGAGCAACGAGTCCTTAATACGTGTGAAATATTTGTTAGGTAAAGGGTAGCAAAAGAGGTATTCATTTTTTCAGGCCTAATCATGCCCGCCAGCGACACAAATGCTTATGGTCAATTACACCTTTTTTACTTTGATAAGAGCAGTACAACACTTGAACGGACTCATTGTTTGGAAAGGGAACCAGTTTTAAAGGTACCCCCTTGGTTTGACAATCAAAGCTGTTTTATCCAAAAGTTGTACGTAGTAGGGGCTGGAATGTGAACAAAAACATTTTAGGACAGTATAGCGGAACTGTGGAACATCCTCGTTGCCAAATGTTGTGTTCAGTTAAACTGCTTTATTATAGCAGCAATGGCGAAAAAGAAGAATGTTTTGAGGGCTTGTGTGTAGGCTAAACTTCGTGTATGACAACTTAAAGTCCACTACAACCTGTTTACTCGTTTTCTTTCACCTGCACTAGAAACCAACTAATGATCATATTACGCCAAACCCCATTTATGAGGGAACAGCGATGAAGGGAGGAATGAACCGTAAGTATTGCAGTGATTTACCAACCACCGCCTGGTTAACCTAGTTGGTAAGGCGCAAGTCTTTCGTGCGGGAGGCCCGAGTTCGATTCCCGGTGCCGGATCTTAATATAACCGAAGAGAAGGTGCTGACTTTGCTCTAACATCTGCAAATGGTTAGACCTTCACGTCTTCTCGGATGAAGACGTTGGATAGGACCTACCAACTTATCAAATGATTTTGAATTCGCGTTTTCACTCTGTGCCATGTGTAACACAGCGTTTGTTTGATAGACCGATATCATTCTCCTCAAACAATTGTAAATGTGTTCTTCCTTGAATATTTTTTCATTATTCATTATTCAAAATGAGTTTTAAATTTGCTACAACACACTTTGAGATTTTTTTAACTTATGATGAACTTCATAGGTCGTTACCGTAAGTCGTAGTTCCCTCACATCTAATAAAAAGGGGGGAGGGGGGGGAGGGGGGAAGATCGCTACAATTTGAAATCTGTATGCAGTATGCGGTGATGGGGCAGAAAGTTGCCTAGAGCACAGGTCAAGTGACATTCACAACTGAAATTTTGATTAGTATCTAAACAATTTTATTTTGTTTGAGACTCCAGTTTGAGCAGAGGGTTAAGTATAAAATAAAGTGCAGTACTAACTCATTAT
The DNA here is from genome assembly GCA_027575215.2 of Hydrozoanthus sils. Taxonomy (NCBI): domain Eukaryota; kingdom Metazoa; phylum Cnidaria; class Anthozoa; order Zoantharia; family Hydrozoanthidae; genus Hydrozoanthus; species Hydrozoanthus sils. Next base: position 3,418 of record JAOBRD020015636.1, read on the forward strand.
TTCAGTGATAAGCGAGGTTTTACCAAATTTAGCATTTTCAGTAACCATCGTAACTAGATTTGTTATATATAATGCAAAAGACTTGTAGGGATTTTGTAGTTTCATTCTGGTTAGAAGGCCATAAAGGATCCACTCCATGCAGATCAGCCCACTGATCTTAAATTTACTTGTGAAAGAATAATAGAAACTTGTTGATTTGGTTTTCATAATTTGTTGCTTGTGTCAAGATTGAAGTTAATTAAGTGATTATCAAAGAAAAGAGTCTCAAGCAGTAAGTTTGAAAGAATTGAGAGTAGATTTGATGCGAGAGTACATTTTAGCGGTTGAGAAGGAGAAGAGATTGTAAGAAAACAAAACTTCTTTACAATTGCTTCTCCGGCAATTCATCAAAGGCGGCCTAAAGGGTTTTAAACTAGATAAAGCTATACTGATAAGTGCAAACGAGCAACACTGAAAAGCCATAACGTCACCATAGTTAGCTCCCACTGTGAGTGCTCATTTTCAAAAAGTCATACTATGATTGGACCATACATCTTTCCTATTGTTACGCTACACTACTTTGCGATTGAGAATTTCTCTACCGTCGCATTGGCTCTGTAAGCTGTCGTCTTTTCAGCCTCGGGGTTTTTCTCATCAACTGAACCATGACAATAATGAGTACTAAGGATTTAATAAAATTGTGTAATAACCTAAAAGTGGCTTCTGTGAAACTGTACATTTTCGTATTGAATATTTCTATGTTTTCTTTTCTCTAGCGGTGTTTTCGTTGCCCCCAGCCAAAGCTGACACGTCAAGGAAAAACGCAGTGGGAGAATCTCAGGTGAAACTTCCAAATGCCAAGAAAAGGAAAAGCAACCGCAAGAGAAAATCTACCAAGGGAAAGTCTTCTAGCAAAGGTAAAATAATTAATTAGATGATTAGCGACAACAGCCAGTGGAACCTTGATTTGACGAAGTTCTCGGAAAGATACAAGTGTAATAATGTGCCGTATGTTAACTTTCATCGGTATTATAAATAGCAACGGAAGAAGAGGTTTTTCCAAAAGAAAAACAAAAATTATTTCCTAAGATTACTAAGAGAATCATGACCTGAGAAAGTTAGCAGAGGGGAAGTATTTCTAGATGAAACTAGTTGGCTACTTTGAGATCTGTATACTTAAAAATATTAATCCGCGTCACCAGGTATAATTTTGTGAATAACTTTAGAATGCATGGCACTATGATACTGAAATTTTATGAATTTTCCTAAAATTTTATTTGAAATCTTTTGGTATATGTTTCGCTGTGTTCCACTTAATATTGTTGGCATGGCAACCAAAATGTCAAAGGCCGCTTTTTTCATTTTCAAAATCATCTTGTTTTAGATGCTTGTGTACAACGCAATAACATATTTAGAAGTCCATACTAATCAAATTTAAGAATTCCAAGGTTTTGTTTTCAAGATTTACGGCAAACCTCCCAATCAATTTTCAAATCAATGCATTTTGGGTTTTTTTTTCCAAAATTTCTTAGTTTCACTAATCTTTTCAACCTGCGCGTAAAGTTTCGTTTGTAAATAAAATGCTTGTGTGGATATTTATTCAGATATTGAGTTGTGATCCATTTAGAGCAGGCTTAATCACTGTTGTAGCTTTCTACGAAAACATAAATGAAACACGTTATGTATGGCGTCATCAATACGTCACAACATTTTTTTTAGGTTTTTTAACATTTCGGAATTGAAAGGATGTTGCGGTTAAACTTCTAGCAAAAGACATTGTTTCATATTTTTTGATAAATATCTGCGTTCTGTACTGAATATAACAAAACTAAGAGTCTAAGCATCTTCGATGACGTCATTATGACGTCATTAGTAATAAATTGCACTTAACTCCAAAATTAGGTAGTTTTTATAATATGAAGTAGGTTTAACACTAGTGCAAAACCGTGTACGATCGATGTACTTGCCAACGTTGGATCAGAAGATCGCGATCAGTCGAATAAAAAATGAAAAATTAATATGTTGTCAAAAGACTTGCAAAGACTGATCTTACAACGTGAAGAGTAGCGGAGACGCATGTACGATATTTCGACTGGCCATTAGCAGTCTTCATCGGTTTTTTTTTAAACCTGATGAAGACTATTATTATTATAATTTATATTTTTGTTGTTGTCAGCATTATTGAATCTTTTCAGACAAGAGAAATTAATAATAGGTAAAACCAGATTCAGAGTCATTGTTTTATTTTTTTAAACAAGGAAGGCAAAAAACATTGTGTGTCAAGACTATCTTGTTTCTGATCTTGTGCAGAGTAAAACACGGTTTAGGAAAAGGCACTTAGCCCATCTTTTACATGTTTCAGGCCGAACTGTTTGCAGAATAATGATAACTAAATTGAGTTTTTCATGCTAAGGGTATCTAGAGGCCCTTCATGGCAGTTTAAGGGCATTGGTTTGCTGTTTTTTAAGAAAATCGTACCTATATGGGCTAAATGTTTCATCATTGCTGTTGACTCACTTGCAAGGTTAAAGCTTTTTATCTAAGAAGTCCTCTGTTATTGTATAGTATTGAATTCTTGATGATGATAAATAAAAAAATTATATTTATATAGCACCTGTTCCATACAATTCAGAGGTGATATGAAAGCCCGGTTCCCCTCTCCCCAAAATCCAATAAAGTTTTCAAGTCCAAATATTTCTCAACTGTTATTGACAAATGAACCGTGGAGGTACCTTTGGTATAGCTTTCAAAAAATGTCCAAAAGAGTAGATAAAAACTATGTTTTTCAAAAAAACTGGCAATTTTGGTTATTATCGCTAGCTAGTTCTTGTTCCATTTCCTATAGTATGAATTAGTTTGAAGAAAAATCTTCGCTTTACTTAAAATATGTATTTTTATTCAAGGTTAGCGCTCATGGAAAAGGGTGAGATGATTTGATTTTGCTGAAAATGGAATGCTTGTGAGATAGAAGTGCCGGTTCAGTTATATGCAGCCTCGTTTGTTTTGGATTTAATTGGTTTGCAATAGACTAGAAAGGCACTTTAGAACTTTTTTAGTTTAGGTATTGAGTTTTTATTAAGCTAGCCACATGGTGGTGTTATAGCACAGTTCTTTAACATTCCCGAACTAAAGTGACCTTTAACTTCCTTTCATAAATAATCAGATGTGCAAAAACAAACTTATTTAAACTTTTTAGGCAAGGACCAGGAACAAAATATGTTGCTGTATTTAACACTAGACTCATGTATTTCTACAATAAATACTTCTAACCTTCATATAAAACTTCAGTGATCTATGAAGTCATAAAACAGTTAGGGATATCCTAATTTGGTTAACTCCAAACTTCCCCTTTCTTTAAAAAGAGGACATTTTTAAATTTCAAAGACAGAATGTTTATAGGTTCTTATCAGCAAGACCAGTCTTTTTAAAAAGGTTTCAAAACTCTTCTAAATTGCATGAGAATTAAGTGATCTATTGCAATACACTGGATAGGTAAAACTTGTTTTCCAGTTTTTCATTGTTTTAAGATTTCGTCAAGACTATTTAAGTCTCAGATCAAATTGATGTCTGACATCCCCTAAGCTTGAATTTCTGGAGCCAGCATTATTTTGCACTTGGTGTGCTGATTCACATCGGCCTGCTTGTGTCCTCTGAGCCCCAAAGTGTGGGAACGGAAAGTACTTATAATTTTAGTTAAATTTATGAAATAGTGAACAAAAATAAAAGTTGTAGATACATACAACAATATGTTTGCATATAACGTCAAACAGCTTATTTTCATCAGTTCCACGGATATTTCAATGTGACGTTTTTCGGTTGCAGTGCCGTCACATTTCATTTTGGCGGCGCGCGGGAAATTTTAAAGCTAGGACTTTCAACGGATGATAAACATATTCGGACCATTGATTACTCCAATCTAACCACTCCAAGTATTCGAGCCCTCTGGGACTGACCCTCTGTAAAGAACTTGCTTTGCTTTTAATGATGAGAAGACCCGAAGTAGCTTGTCTTAAGCCACAAGATATCAGCTCAAATATGCAAATTGTGTGTACCAGAATGACCCAGGACATGGTTGGATAACCGATTTGCATGAGTTGAGTGGTGACGAGGATTTCGGCCCTCAAGTTCTAAATTGAGAGGTAATTTGCAAATCCCCATGACAAGTAGGTTGTCATACCTCCTCGCAATATTTGCTGAAAATCTATGGAAAAAGACCTTTAGAGCCAAATGTCAACGCATATTAACACACTTTTGCGCCAAAATAGTTTATCGAAAATTAAAGAACAGGTGTATTACCATTGTTTCGACTTTATTAAACAACTTTATCGAAAACTGGCAATGGGACTTTACTTGTGTTCACACACACCTTAAGTCCTTGACTCGGTAGGAACACCAGAGTGTGTTATGGGTTTGACCCCCATGCAGGGCTTAGTAAGTGCAACACATTAACCCAGTACCATTGGTAATACCTTCAGTTTTATTGTTAGCTACTTTCAAATCATAATTATTAGAATTACTACTAAACTTTCTTTTTTTTATCTTTGCTGCATTGTATTAACATTATCTTTCTCCCGTATCAGTAACTAATTACTTTAAACCAACGAACAGATACCAACTGATCTGCCTCGAATAGAACATGCTAACTGCGGATCAGTCGGGAATTAGGGTAATAATTGTTAATTATGTATAATAAACTAGAATATAACAGCTATAGTTGCTGAAGGGAGCTTAGGTCAAGATCATATTCTTTTTGGTCCCACGTGTTGAGAGTAGCTAACTTTCACTGGTGTACAGCTTTTTTGACGGAATACTTTTCAAAATGTACTAAGGAAACACGGACTTTCAGTCATCTAATATTCCAATAAAAAATAGGTTTTTGAGTACTTTCGAATTGAATGTTTATTCATATTGTTGTTCAGACACGTTTAAGTGGTAATAGGCCAATGTTAATTGGCAACTTTTTGTTCATCAAAATGAAAAATGTGCTATTAAGCAATTGTGCTAAGTTTCAGCGTTGCACCAGTAATTTTTTAACTGACGTTTATTAACGTTTAATGGTGAATCAAAAACTTGAATCTTGCAGAGCAAATTGCCTTAGACCCATAATATACGTCAGTCGTTAGTTGATGTACACGAAAAAAGTGATCCGCTTAACATTGTGCAACAGTATTGCTACTAAATTTGAAGCAAACAATTATGCAATAAAGTCTGAGTGTATTTATTGCATTAAAACGCATAGCACACTTATGCTTTGGACAATATGTAAAACAACGAAAATAAAATGATTTTGTCCGAACTTTCAAAATTTTGTGTATACATCTGTACATGGTAAAGTCATAAAAACAGTTTCATCGTCGAATATTTTTCGCAAATCCAATACAAAAACCTTAACTGAAAGGTTTTTGCCTCTTTGTATCCTTGACGTGGCCTATGACTAGGTTACAGCGTGTCCAGTGCGAGAACTGTCGTGAATTGTAATAACTTTTGTCATGAATTGTAATACCTGTCGTGAATTGTAATAAAATTGTCGCAAATTGTAATAAATTTAGCTGTCGTGAAATGTAATAGCTCTTTGTCGTAAATTGTAAAAAATCAAGCCGTCTGAAATGTAATAACTGTCGTCGTGAATTGTTATAACTTGGTGTTACTGACTTATTGTATTAAATCCTTATTTTATAAACAATCTGTGCGGAAGATACGTGTCTCTAACAACGTCAGTTTTATTGTCATAAACAGGATAACGATTTATAGCGTGGATAGAGCATGCATACCCAAAGTATGTCGGGGAGAGGGGGTTTGGCGGACAGGAAGTATCTCTGGCTGCATCACCTGAGTAGTGTCTATCACAGTAGTAATATCCCCCCACCAGCAAAAGAGGGATGTTAGGAATGTATGGTATGCATACTAATGAGAGAAAGAGGAATGTTAGACATCCATACGAATAAGAAAAAGGGGCATGTTAGGCATCCATACGTAATGAGAAAAGTTGAATGCGTCAACCATTACATTTGACCCCTCCTTTTTAGTGCTATGCTATAAAACTGGGAGTTTGGGGGATCAGTCTCAGTCACAATTGTCTAAAGTAGCAACCGAGTGCAGATCAAGACTGAAGAGATTGGACCCCTCCTTTTTAGCGCCCTTTCTATTTTTAGTTACACTTTTCCCGCGCGCTAGTAATGTAATTTATTTGTTTGTTATCTTTATATATTAATTGATGTTTTCGTGAGCACGCCAAATCAGTGCTTAAACTAGTTCACACCGGTCTGATCCGGCTATTCTCGATAAACCTGTTTGTAAACTTGTTTGACTGGATTTGTAATTTTTCTGCTATAAATCTTGGGCAGCGTTCATGTTGAGCTGCTTACCGAGAGTTGCGTTATTCTAAGAAGAACTTGGCTGTTTTTTTTTTCCTTGTTGGCGCCAACTCCGTTCGATTTCTACTCAGGTCAGTGTTTTCCTTACATTTTGCAGAAATCAGATAGTTTAAGGAAGATGGCAGGAAGCAACAGCAGGAAGCGGAAAAGTACACAATACTATTGGTCTTGATAAGGCGCTCTTTCTGCTAGAGGCAATATTGTACATTTTTACAAGAATAATTTGTATCTAGTATCTAGCTGACTTCCTCAGGCGTGCTTACCTTCCAGTCTTCCAGTGAAACACAAGACAAGTAAGTGTTGCAAGTGCGAGTACACGAGCCGTTGAGCCACGTAGCGTAAGAAGTTGAGAGTATATACATGACCAGCTATTTGTCTGCCACAAAGGAGACACTTGCACTAATTCAACAGGCAACCACTGCTAACACGCCTATGCTCAACCGCAGAAAACATCAGGCAAGGATGGCAAGACATAAAATCCAAGTCCAAGAAAGCCTACGTTACCACTTAATCATGCTAGACGCAATATTATCCATTTATAAAATGGCTGTACTGCTTATGTATGGCGTATTCATGCTACACGTAATAATATCATTTTATACAGGCGCTGTGTTGATTTTATGTAAGGCGTTTTCATGCTTGATGCAATGTTATCCATTTACACAAGAGCTGTACTGCTTGTGTATGGCGTATTCATGCTAGACGCTATATTACCTTCTTATACAAGTGCTGTAGTTTTTATGTAAGACATATTCATGCTAGACGCAATATTGTCCATTTACACAAGAGCTGTACTGCTTATATAAAGCGTATTTATGCTTTATAATATTCTTTGATGACTCAAATTTCAATCGAGCTTTTACAAATTCTTATCGGTCACAACAGGTCTCGTTTTGCTGCTTCACAATACTTTTTACTCCAAAAACTGTGCTCCCAATTTATGTGACAAGGATACTA
>JAOBRD020015746.1:0-10727 GCA_027575215.2 Hydrozoanthus sils
GATCGAGCCAAAAGTGATTTTTGGGCTAAATTGCATTACGAGCGAGCTGACTGTGAAGATGTATCAGAAAAGGGTCTGCGGATCGGCGGATTTGGCCAAAAATTTCGTTCGGATTGCGGATTTCAACAATAATTTCAACGGATCTGCGGATTTTGGCAAAAAACTTGTGCGGATTACGGATTTAAAGCATAATTCTAGCCGAACTGTGGATCTCTCAATTGTCTGGTCGACGGATTTGGCACTGAATTGCGCGGATTGGCGGATCTTGTGCCCCCTTTCATACACCCCCCCCCCCTTCCCCTCTGGACTGTGTTTGAGGGCGTTGAAAGAAAATCGGTTGACTGTTGTTTTGATTGGTTCCGAGCAATGTTTCGGGCTTCCTGTGGTATTATCAGATGGTACGGTTAGTGACGGTAGTAGGGTGGGGTTCCGGGAAAACTTGCTACTACAGCCCCCTTCCCCCGGCTGGCTGTTTTGGTTGAGTAAAGTAGAGCTGCGTGCTTATGACCTTACGGACTTAGAAGAATCGATAATAAGAAGATAAAGGGTAAATCTGGGGGTTTGGGGGTGCCCAGTAAACGTCCAGAATCTGAAGCGACCTTTCGTCTTCTCCCATTATTAAACTGTCTCCGTCCTGTTGACGAGAATAAACTGGGCTTCAAACTTTCATTGACGGTGTGCCACACCTCAATCCTTAAAAGGCCACAGAATGAAACATTGTATTTTTTTCTTCCGTCTGATTGGTTGTTGTCTGTTTTAATAGGGAGCAAGACAACAACGCCGACGACGACGGTACAAAACAGTAGTAAATACAATAGCTGCACTTTGGAATGCACCGTGTGGGGCACCTGCACTCCGTTGTCACCCTTAAACAAGGGCCCGCGCTATAAAAGAGAAAGCTCCTCCCACATCTGACGCCTTTCAAAATTGAAATTTTGGACCAAGATGAGATTCAACTTCGCTCTGAGTCTGAGCGATAGAACAAAAGCAATTCAAAACCGCTAAAATTAAAATGCTCGTTATAATTTCTTATACACAGTAGTGGCAAAGGAAACGTAAGTTTGTTTCGTTTTTCGTTTTATAAGTAATTTTGTCGAAAGTTTAAGAAATTTTGTACCTTTTCGGTCATTACCATAACGCGTGTCTCGTCGAAACTTCGCATATTATTTCTTTTACCACTACAGTATTTTATGTTTCGTTATAATTTCTGTGTTTGAAACAGAAAGCAACAAGAACTTATTATTCTGGAGCAATTAGTTATTCTGTGTTCAATGTTACATGAAACAATTTTACACATGAATAGTCCGTTTGTTTGATGTCATTGTCTCTTTTTGAGTGACAACTGAAGGTAACGAGCGCCAGGCCAAGGCCCTTTTATAATGCGGGTCCCTGTTTAAGGAAAAACACTTTCATCGTTTTCTTTAATAAAACTGTTATTTGGACAAAGGGGAAAACAAACTAGCCATATGTGATTGAAAAGGACAAGCCGGAAAAGTGGTTTTGTAAACCGTCACCTCGCTCCTTAACATCATGTTTAAATTCTGAAAAAGTGTGAACACTGTGCAATCGACACTATGTTTACTGTCGTCATCATTTTTTCACACAACTGCCGCAACCTTTTTTGTTCTTTTATTTACAAACGAAAAGAGTTGTACGCACTAAAACCCCGTTTACACGAGCAAGTTTTCCTGGACAAGTTTACCTTGACAAGGAAAAATTGTTCGTGTAGTTGGAGAAAAGTGGGCAATTTTTCCTTGTCAAGGTAAAATTGTCAAGCCTGAAATTTGCTCGTGTAGACGGTCAGTAAGGACATGGACATGATGCCCAGACACAACTAAAAACTTGTCAAGGAAAACTTTCTCGTCGTCTACACGAACAAGAAAACCTTGCCGATGAAAAATTTATGTAAAAAAAAAACTCGTTGATCATTTGCACGAGCAATACGAACTGTCAAGTAAAATTGCCAAGGAAAATTGGTCTTGAAAAACTTTGTCTAAACAGCTCGTATCCTAAATTTGGTCAAAAAATAGACTTTATTCATGATGACGTCACAAGTGCATCAAAGTTAGGCTTGGTAGTGAAATGCTATGTAAGATCGCGCCAGTTTTGGACAAACTTTAACTGTTTTTACTGTTCAGCAACTCATGTCTGCAATACCACTTTTGTTCACTAGAATGTTCGTTACACTACATGTAGCACCTAAGTATTATATATCTTCACCAAGCCTCGTTTGAGTGCAGGAAACGCTGTTGTGACGTCATCATGAATAAGGGCTATATATGCTTATCACGTAACCGGTTAAGAAGAATTCTGCTTTTCATTTTCAGTTATATTTCTACTTCTGTCTGTTATTTGGCAAGAACAATGTAAGGGAAATTAGTTGTAGTATAGTCGCCTGACAGGGTTAAGCAGAGTCATTGGGTCGTTAAAACAACCGAGTGGGGCATGGTAATTCCATTTTACTTCGCTTCGGAGTCTTAATTCTACGTCTACCTCACACGTTATTCATGGATGCTATGCATTGTGGGTGACAGTGTCAATCGTGCCATCACGTGTAAGTATTCAATTTCAATTCTATAAAGTCGTATGCTGAGCGTCATGCAAGTTAAGTATGGTTGTTATTGGCAAAAGCTCGCCTCGTTCATCCTTATATTTTTCTTCAAACTGTCTAATGTCTCCTCCACATTCGTATTTAAAGATGTCAACAATCTTGCTCCACCTTGACACTTTGCTACGCTGCGTCGCTTTCTCAGCAGGGCTCCATTGGCATACGGGAGGCATGTCTCCTAAACCGTGCTCCCAGAAATAAATCACATCTAACGCGCTTACTTTCTTTGGCAAGATAAACGCAGCAGATCTCTCGGACTGTTGGCATTGTTCGTCGGAGCTATCAGATCCTGGGTCTTCCTTCCCGGCTTGTGTTTTGTCCTCTCTAGCGCGGTCAAGTACTGTCTTTGCTTCTGATCGTGCATCTTGCACTGATCCGTTCAAGGTGGACGGAAGAACTCGATAAAAAGGAAGAGAGGCCTCGTTTTCAAGGTCATACTTGGCCAGGATAGCTGAAATTGGCAACAGTTCCCCTCTGTGATTTGAAAATCGTTTTTCAAATTTTTCCCAGCTTCCCCCGCAGTCTTTTCTGAAAATGTCTACAATCTTTTTCCATCTAAACAGTTTAGTTTCATGACCAACTTTATGGATTTTTGGCCATTTGCTGACGGGTGGAAAATACTCGCAGCCCTCCTCCCACAGGTGAACTACATCTTTTGCAGTGACTTTTCTTGGGAGCTGGTAGATTTCACCTTCGGCGGCCTCTGGGCAGCGATCACGTGACACGCTAGGCAATGTACCAGGCATCCCTGGCGTGGTCTCACGTGCCTCATACATGGCAACAATCGTGGTTACTGGTAAGAGTTCGCCTCGTTCATCCGAAAACTTGTTCTCAAAATCCTTCATGTCGCCATTACAGTAGTACTTAAAAATGTCATAAATCTTTGCCCAGCGCGAAAATTTGCTACGTTGTCCTGCTTTCTGTGTGGGTGTCCAGTGGCATAATGGAGGCATATTTCCACTACCTTCTTCCCACATACGGATGATATCTTTTGCCGTTACTTTGCGCGGTAAAACGTAAGTACTTGGGCTATTTAAAGGGCTTGTAACATTAGACAACGGGCTCCTTAGTTTTGTCACTGCATGAGCACCATCTTGATTCTCCTCCCTGGTCTTAATCGGCACTACATTTGCGCTCTCTTTCTGAAAAGGTTTCTCAGCTTTTACAGTATCTGAAGTGTACCTGTCTTCTAATGTCTCCCCCAGACTCCTCTCGACTGAAGTTGAAGGTCGCTCTAACACTGACGTTAAAGAGTCTGAGTATTTTCTTTCAAATATTGGCCCTGAAGGGGCGCTTTCAATGTCATATTTGTAAATGATGGCTGATATTGCAAGAGGCTGGCCGCGTTCATTGGAATACTTCTGTTCAAACTTAATCCAGTCACTTTTACAGCCTTGTTTGAATATTTCAACAATCTTCTTCCAGCGAAATACTTTTGTCTCTTGACCAATCTTCTGGGCCCTAGTCCACTGGCTCACAGGTGGGAACTGCTCGCAGCCAAGATCCCAAAGTTGAACAATATCTCGAGGGCCAACTTTTCTGGGGAGCTGAAAACGTGTGTTAGAAGTATCGCTGTTATTTTCCAATGTAGAGATGTTTCTATCTGCCTCTAGAATATGTTCTTCCACTGCATCACTGATATTCTCATCATAATCCATACTCTCTGCCTCCAATAACTTTGAATCAACTTTGTGTTCCGTTTCACTGGAGGAATTCTCAAGAGGAGAAGGTGAACCATCTGCTCCACTGGTGCTTGTAAGTGGCTCGTACTTTGACGGTGTGGTTGTTTTTAAGAAAGCTGGTGTCTGTTGAGTTTCGTATAGAGATAGAATGGTTGTAATTGGAAGAATTTCGCCTTTGGTATCCGAGAAATTTTCTTTGAATAATTTTATATTACCCTTATAATCATTCTTGAATATGTCGACAAGTTTCTTCCAACGTGAAATCTTGCTTTGTTGTTTGAGCTTTTGTGTTGGTGTCCAGTCCTTTAGTGGTGGGAAGTCCTCATTCCCATACTCCCATAAGTGAAGCACATCCTTGGCAGAAACACGCCGGGGTAACTCATAGCTGTAAGTGCCTGGTAATTAAGATACAAAAGACCAGATAAGTTTTAATATTTTAAAAGAAGCATTCAATTATAATACAGAAATTCCATAAACTGTAACATGTTAAATTGATTCACAATAATTATCATATGAAAAAAGGTAGTTTTAATATAAATTGCTAAAACTTTCATAATAATATAATTTGTATATAATATCATCAATATTGATCAGTTATCATAATTATGATAACCACAGAGTGTTGTCCTTCAGTGGCATACGTGTGAGTACAGCATATGGATCTGGGTTAGGCCTTACCACTGGAGTGGGGTATAATCCAAGTTTTGCTGACCTGTACAGCATCAACAAAGAACCTCATTTATAAACTTACACAAAGGAAAGAAAAAAATCTCTGACCTCGGTGGGATACGAACCCATGAGCTACCACCTATGAAACAGATCAGAGGTCAGAAATTTTTCTCTTTTGTTTGTAAGGGTTTATGGGGTTCTTCATCAATGCTGTAGATCATGGAAACTTGGATTATACCCTGCTCCAGTGGTAAGGCTTCACTTGAATCGATTTGTTGTATAAATATGATAGTTATTGTAAATACTATCATCACCAAACATTTTTTCAATGATTTCTTTGAACAACTATATAATCAAAATAAATGAGAATAAGCACATTGGTTTTTATTCTTTCAAATTATATTTTCAAATGAAACTAAGAGAGAGGTAAAAATATAGTGCTATTCCTATAGTGTAATCATTATAGTTTAACATCACTTAAACTTTTTCTAACCTGCAGAGGCCACTCCTGGTCTTGCTGGCGTTGTTATAGATATTGTTGATGAGTTCACATTGCTAGAGTAGATTGTTACACTGGTATTGTCAGGAGTCGGCTCCCTCGACACTTCAGGCAGTGACTGACTTACTGGAACATGTTTCACAACAGGACTAGCACTGGTCAAAAGATGATTTTGTGCTTCAACAAGATCTGAAAGCTTCTTGTAACCTTCCTCCAATACATGATTTTTATTCTGTAGCACTTTTATTTGACTTTCTAATTCTTCAAGCTTGCGTGCAAAATGGGCTGGGGTGTATGTTAATGGTTGCACTTCTGCTTCTGGAAGTGGAAGTGGACGCTTGGTCGGGACAAGTCCAAGAGCAACCTGTGGCATGACTTCAGCATCTCCACTGCTCTCTAAATCTGCAATACATCAGCAAAAAAAAGAATTCACACTCTAACTTATCTTGCACACAGAATTTTATCACCAATACCATATTTCTGGTGTATAACTTAGACAAACTGGGGTATAAGTAGACACTTTATTTAAGAGTAGACCACTTTGAGTTGCAAATATTAAAATTAACCTATCCAAAAACAACAGCTACAAAGAAGTGGCGACCCCTGTTGCCTGTTAAATCAGAAAATAATGGGGGCCACTACTTTCAGATTTCTATGATAATTGGGGCTTACCGTCATCTTGCTGCAAATCCTGTAATTGAATGTCTGAATACAGGGCTGTATTAGGTTCTTCAATGCTAAATGGATTTTCTTGCGGCAGGTCAGTGAAGACTTGAACCTCTTGACTAGAACCCAGGTCCTGCTCTAACTGTACTTGGACTTCAAGAGGCTCACCATCAGAACCTTTCATTAACTTCCTGGCATCCCCTTTGCGATCAGATTTCCTGCAAAGAATTTGGTTAAAAAAAAGACAAGTTCAACAACTGTACTTGTACTAATTTCCAATCAAACAATTGACTGACCCAGATTCAAATCCAACACACTTGAAACCTGCCAAGAGATGTGCCTCGTACAAGACAGCTAGATTCATAACTGCATTGTGCCTGGTTGCTACTCTACAGAAAATGAGACATTTTCTCACAACACCTTCAGAGGTTTTTGCATTCCGTGAAGGAGAATGCATACTAATCGTGCTGTTGCTCGCAAGCTCAGGCTTGATTCTATCATAGCATTTTGGTAGGTACGGCCGGCCGGAAAATGCCTCAACTGTCATTGATTGATAATAGTCACCAATGCACCAAGACGCTTGGTGCATTGGTGACTATTATCAATCAATGACACGTTTTTCTATGTCGGCATGGTATAACATGTTTTATTTCTTAAATGTAACAGGTCAGCGAATGACTGAAATACAAACATGACCTGACCAGCATGTCAAATGCACTCCTTAATCTCCGATTACTCCTTGTATAAGTATATTGGGATAGTAAGGAGGGTGAAAATTTTAAAAATTTGATCATGTCGTTTAGGATCAAGTTAATAACAATAATTTTCAATAAAAATTATTTTGCCAAGGATCAGTATAAAAAGATCGTTACGGGACTATATCTCTAATAACTTTACATAAATTAAAGTAACAGCAAGGTTTTAAGTTTTGCAGAAGCATGGTTCAAGCAGCCACATGTACAATAGACCCCTTCATGGTTGTTATTGCATCATGGGTAACTGGGGCAAGAACAGTATAGAAAGCTGAGTAGTGAAGTTGAGTTTTTCGACGATTGCTCACAAACAATTTCATTTCAAATACTTTGCTTCTCAGACAGCCAAGGGCAGCCCCAATCCTACACACCTGCTAATTTTTGGCATGTTTAGTTACAAATTACATGAAAACCATCTAATCTCATAGCAAATGTATTGTTTGCCGAGTGATCGTGTGGAACTGACTCACTCAAAAACAATAGATTTCTAACAAAATTCCATATTTCTCAAGTAATTTTTGGCCAACTGGGCTAGAAATCAGCGTGTAATTAGATTATGAACTTACTTTGCCTGTCTGAAAAGCCAAGTGTTCAAAACGTATGACTTTCCTAGAAATTGTTGATAATTCTCCGTTTGTTACTGGATTCTCTGTAATTCATGCCCTGATTACCCACGATGCAATTATAACCGTGAAGGGGTCTATTACTTGAAATAACATTGAACTTCAAAACTTAATAAAGCTTTTCAGTTTCAATTGGAACCTTGCTTTTCGATACCCTATTGGCATTTTCCTTTCATGTTTTAACTTATTTTTTTTGTCGTTTTTGCTTGTTATGTGATTCATCAGAACTACATGTAACTCAAAATCTTTGACATTCTAGAAACCGCCAGAATCTAGACATTTCCTAGTAATACATGGTATCTTAAGTACACTAACTATAAGTTACTCAGTGTCTTTTAGGACACAACTTGCTAGTTTACAGTAACAACAACACACTATAAAACAGAATAAAAAGCAATGTTCCGTGCAGCAATCCGTTTCTTTTACAAATAAAAAGAAATAGTAGTTTTGCTTCTGACTGCTAGTAAAGACTTAATGTGGCTGTCAATTCTTTCAGTTTTTGAACATGTTCATTGTGAAGTCCATGTTATATACTTAAATATATTCTGATCTTCTGAATCTGAAGAATAACTAGTAAAAAAGTGGCTAGAAAATGCTTTCCAACAGAGAACCTATGAGTTTCTTTAACTATTTACACCTCAGTAATAGAGATCGTTGTACTGTAATTAAAAAAATATGGCAAAATTAACAGGAAACATTACCTTTTGAAGTTAGTACACTCTGCTGAGATGATTTCAAAGCCACTGTCACTTTCACTCTCATCTCCCTGGACATAATACATCATATTTCTCAAATAAGCGCTTCGTAGCATTTAACGCTATAATTTTAAGGGATTACTCCTGCCTCCGTTTCTTTCATCTTTGTGTGTTTACAAGCATTTTCAAAGAATAAAACACAGGACGCTTTTCGCTACGACAAAACCGGAAAAGTAAACGAAATCTTACAAAGATCGTGTTTTATGACTAAACTCTACTTAAATTTATCTCCTTAGTGTATTTACAACACTTTAATCTTGTAGTCAGGATGTAGCCAAAATTAACAAAGATGGCCGCCTTCGAAGGTAACAGGAACATTTATTATCGTTCACCGACAAAGTTGCACTATTATTCCGCAGTTAAACACGATGCCTTACCATTTGCTCGCTTTCAAAACCATTGCTAACGCTCCCTGATATCTTGGAAATAATCGAATGAAGCTTTTCTCGCCCTCGGCACCTGAGTTGAAGAAACAGAGCAAAAAATCGATTCAAAGTTAGAAGCGTCAGTAAGGCAGATGGCGTCTCTTAGATCAGCAGTTGATATTCCAACGGCGTTCTATTCGAATCAAGATAAAACAGCAAAATGTGCGACCCAATCCGTCTCTACGTCGCTGCTTTGATTTCCCGATGATGAAAACACTTACTCTGAGCGAGAGTCCTGGGAATTCTCTTCCATTTCCCAAAGCTTGGAAGGGCAAGCTTGGAAGATGAAATTTGAGAATGAAATACAAAATGAAAGAGACGCGAAGAGAGAGGGTGTTGTTTGACCTCTATAGGACCAATAGAGGCACCGACATTGGCACCAACAAAAGAAAGGCCACGCGGAAATAGCGTGAAAGCGAGGCTTGAAACCAACATGGCGGCCAAAAACGACGATAAAGCAGTCACAACAACTAGTGCGTGCAAATATGGTTTGAAAGCATAAAATGTATCCTCCACTCGGGAATCTTACTTGAAAATAAAATGTCCCTAGCTGTGGCAGATAAACTACTCAAAGCATTTGAAGCTTTGAAGAACTATAGGGAAGGGATTCCCGGACCAGACCCCAGTCCTCTTGGAAAGTGAGTATATACTATTACTCTATTGAAAGTTGTACTTTTTTTGGACTTAAAGAAAGCAGCCATTAATTAGAAATCAAATTAAGGGTTAATCATGCACATTTTCTGTGTGTTGAAAGTAATACTTTGTAGTCTGCGTTTTGATTTTAAAAATGATAAGAAAACATTCTAGTTATGTCAATTACATGTAGCAAGCTTTGGCGACGATTACTCTAACTATATTGTCTATCTACAAAAAGGGAGGAAGAGCTATTTGAGCAATATGTTGTAAATAACTTTTTAAGACAAGTAAATCTTTAAGGATTGTGTGCCTAAAAGTTAAAATGACGCCCTTGCCCCTCATCATTCAGAAATACAAAGTTACATCAGTAATTCTGATCTGAGTTACTCTCAGTTTCGACAATTGATTTGTATGATTAAAGTATTTCAAAATATAGAAATAAAATAAAAGATGCTCTAAATTCAT
Organism: Hydrozoanthus sils; assembly: GCA_027575215.2. NCBI lineage: Eukaryota > Metazoa > Cnidaria > Anthozoa > Zoantharia > Hydrozoanthidae > Hydrozoanthus > Hydrozoanthus sils. Next base: position 9,781 of record JAOBRD020015746.1, read on the forward strand.
TGAGCCAGGTGCATCGATAGGTGTTTGAAGATAGTAAATGATCGGAATTCACTTAAGTTATCCTATAAATTTTATTTTTGTTATTTTTTAATTCACTTTGATGGTGTAGCAAGTATTAAGGCCTATAAACCAAAGCCCCCAAATGTTTTATTACTGAGAAAAAATAGCATAAAATAATCAACAAAAAATCAGATATTCACTTCTTTGTCAATTTCCATATGTAGTTGTCAGGAAGATCCAAAATGAGCATATTAGTTTAGAGTGAGATGACTGTTTTTTTTTCAGTTAAGCCCCTTCCCAGGGGGAGCTTATTATTTGTATGCACTTTATTGGGAGGTCAGAAAGGGGGTGAGAGCTTATTTGAGAGGTGCTAGTTAAGTGAGCACAACAGAATATCATTGGCTTGACTCAGTTAATTTTCTTCATTCATCCATCTTTCGCATACACAAGACAAATGACAATTTTCAGTTTTGTTATAATAGTTGGCAATACTTCACAATGCTATTTAAACAAAGCTGTCTTGAAAAAGACCTACTATACTATCTTAGTGTAAGACCAGCTAATAGTTTATAAATAAAGTAATGTTCAAGCACTGGACTACTAAACTTTACAGACCACCCACCTAAACTTCCATCAAAAGGTGGTTTATAGACTTCACTTCTCTTTGGTAGTTGGAAAGCAGAACAGGTTTTAAAACCCAAATTTAGGTCTTTGAGGGCTTACCATTTAACATCCTTGTTGGGAAAAGACATCTGTGGATAGTATGCCCTATAGAAATATTGGTATACTAGTTTAATGGACATTAAGTGAGTGCTGTCATAGTCAAGAAGTTATTTCATTAACATACATTAATGTCTAATAGTAGTTGTCAATTTATAATCCAAAACTCTGAATCTGTAAACCAGTTTATAAAAATAGCTTCATTTTCTAAATAGTTATGGTTAATT
>JAOBRD020015855.1:0-10727 GCA_027575215.2 Hydrozoanthus sils
TTGATTAGAGTGATTGAATCGAGCAAAAATAGTGCCCACACGAAATGCCGTGAGCCGAGTTTTGTCACAGGAAAAATGACTATCTCAAATTTTTGGCTATTGCGCAGGCCCTTATTATCAGTTCTGTTTTTTTTTTTTTTTTTTTAATCTAGTTTCTTGCAAAATAATGCTAAATCCTTAATTACCTTTAATTGATCCAATCCATTGACAGAGGCATGCTTGAAGTAGTTGGATTGATTCGATTTCTATTTAAGTTCCACGAGACCCTTTCCTGTTATTTGTCTAGTCTACATATATGTTGCGCATCCAGCCTCGTTTCCATGTTTTCCATACATGTCACGTCATAAAATGAGGGCGCAGAAATCAATTTTCAAAACTTCATATCTACATTAATTTTTGGAAAATATATATGAAACTTTGCAACTCTACTAAAAATGCTGCGCTGAATTTAGTGCTTGACACAGTTTCTTGATATATTTAATATATTTTTTGCGTGAAATATAGCACGTGCAAACTGGACCTTAGCACGTGATATGTAATCCATTGTTTACGTCATGTATCATATAAGCACGGAACTGAATAAGAAACAATATATTGGTTGTTTGTTGCGATCGAGCTTGCAAATTTGTTCTCTTGAAAAGCGATAACCGAGATGTCGAATCAAACCAGTTCTACCTTGAAGCATCGAGTCAACCATTCGAAACCTGTGAGCCAAGATAAAGCTCCCGAGGAGAAGAAACGAAAAAAATATGGCGGAGTGTGTGATGTCCGGTTAGTAACAGAAACCCCTTCACCACAGGACTTACAATTTGTTCCGTTCATTTTTAACTGACATTTAGATTAAGTTTTGATTTTACCGTGTTGTGATGTTAGCTGCAACTCAGTAAAAATCTGCGTAAAATCGCTTACAGACTTACGTCTTTTTTCGCAGGGTGCACGGCATACAAGAATCTCTACTTACCTCAACGAGTGGATTTGACAACTACCGCGGAATTTTAAATTTATGCCTTATACTTTTGGTTAGTGCAAAGAGAATCGATTTTGTTTAAAACATATCGCAAAATTACAACTGAGTAGTAACATTAAAGTGAATAGGGATTTAATTTATAGTTCTAGAACAGCATGCAACTTGAATAATAGAAGCTTTTTGTTGCAAACCTTTTGAGACATATATTTTTTACGATATTAACCTTTGACCCGGGATCATCACGTACCATGTTTAATGATTCAGAGGTTAGGACTTAGGAACTGATATAACGATTAAATTTTTTACTAAATGTTTTAATTTTTTTTTCATTCAAAAGTGTCGGACTGAAATTAATTTGATAATTTTTGTCCTAGTATTATTATTCATGAAAAGTAGAATATTTGTCTTTTAAAGAATATTTCTAAGGCCCAACATATGTAAGTAAAGCACTTCAATAATGCTACATGAAATTATAAAGGTTATGACTTTTTTTTTTTTTTAATTTGATAGCTGTTGTCCAATTTCCGTGTGGCACTGGACAATATTTTGAAGTAAGTTGTTTTGGAATTGTTCTCAAGGCCAAACAAAATTATATAAAGGTGCAGATCCAGGAATCTTGGGAAGGGGGGGGGACATAAACATCAGGGCAAGTCCCTATTCCTCACTCAAGCGGAGCATATAGGTGGATTTCAGCTGATGTAATCTTTACAAACAAACCTTTTCAAATCTAAACACCTTCAGGACACAAAACAAAGAAACCTTTGTCTCAAACATTCAATCAAATAACAGTCAACTCATTAGTAACAATGTCTGAAACTTGCCTATTTCGGGGACTAATCTTGCATACAGCACGACTCGATGAGTGCTGAAGGTGCAAGCTTTCTAGGGGGGTCTGGGGGCATACTCCCCCAGAAAATTTTAAAGATTCAAAATTCTAAGATTGCTGGAAATGTGTTTATTTCTATCAATCCAAACAAAATTTTGTCAATTTTTTCATCGTCAATTTCTGTTAATTCACTCAGGCAAAATTATTGGTTTATCAAGTCAACCCAGCACTATGGCCCTGCGGTCCCTGACATTCTACACATGTTTCACAAAGGCTTACTCATTATATCTTTTAAATCTTTACGTGGGAATTACCCTTTCTTATCAAGAAAAAGCTAACTCACATCATGATTGTCTTTTTAATAAGTGATTGTAAAAACTATACTTCTACATTTTTTTGTTATATAGCCCATGATAAAAGTTGGTTGTTCCACTAAAAGGAGAGGCCATGGCCGACCGGCCCCTCCCCTAAATCGGTACCTGATATTTGTGGTCACCTAACCAACCAAATTTTTTTGCAAAAAATTACTAGCCCTTTAACATTTTATTATCATACTTTTACCACATATTTTTAAAACAATCTTTCTTTCTTCTCATCAATTATTTTTAATAATGAAAAATGATTATCCACTGTTTGAAAGCTGACACACTGACTGTATTAGAAGCTGGTTTTTATTCTATTTATTGATATTGCTTGACTAAACATAATGTTCTGATAAAATGCTAAAATCTTCAGCCTTCCCCCCCAAGCAAAAAAAAATTGAGAGTCAGACTAGCACCTGTAAAATCAGACTACACATTTTTTTTATGTTAACTATGTAGCTATAGTCCAGCTGAGGCTGGGCTGTTCTTAAATTTTTGGCGACTTCAGCCTCAAATTAATTGTTCTTAAAATGTTCTTATAAAATCTTAGGGTCTCTTAATTGGAATTTAATTAGACTAAGAATACTTTTATAAATAAGTATTTCATAAAGCTACTTAGCTGTACATGAGTGCAAGCTGTTGAACATGGTTTAATAATGAGTATTCATTAGCATGCAGCTGACTGTTGTTTCATCAGTAGTGTTACTTTGCAATTACAGAGATTGCAAAAGTAATTGTGAAATAAATGCATACATTGGTATAAAAGAAAAGGGCTTGGAACTTAAAGTTTGTTGCTTGCCTTCAGAACTTAGTTATTGGAACATTGTATATAAAGAGGATATAAATTGTGGCTGTACGTGTGTGGGGATACAAATTTTATCTTCAAGTGATGAAAGCATATTCTCCTCCATGTTCAGTGTTCTCTTTACTTTATAGATACTGATGAAATTCTACATAAAACAGGACTTTAAAAGAACTGACAGCATGTCTAAGCCAGAAACTCTCTTGTAAATGGCTAATCATGTTATTAACCATGGCAACACCAATATCCTCACACATGAAAGATGAAAATCGTATCTTCACTGCAGTACACAATGAAGATATGATTTTTTAGCAATAGGAAAAATACTGGTAATATTTCATCAGTATCTATATAATAAATGTGATTTAATTTATGGTTAATCTTTCTACCCTAAAAACATTAAATGTGTTGTAAAGTTCTAGTTCAACATTAGAGAACTTCAGATTCGATGATGAGTATTGAGTATGGGTATGAGAACAAGTTTTTTCCTATTCATCATACTGTGCATGCCAGAAGTTGCGAAGAAATCGTGCCATCTCGTTGTGTTGCCCAACTCGTCGTCTTCAACTTGTTAACAAAGAGATTTGTAAAAAATCTTAAGGCATTGACTATGAGATTTTGGCACCACAACGAGATGGCGTGATTTCTTTGCAACTTCTGGCATGTGCAGTACATATGACGAATGGGAAAAACTTGTACCAGTACTTGATGTCGAATCTGAAGCTCTCTAGCTATTACTATAACTCCATAATTTTCATGTTACCAATGCAAGGGGGCATCATAAAATCGATTTCTGATTTACCTCCACCCCCTTAAAGTGCTCACAACCTTTGGGTGTTTTTGTTTTCTTATCTAAAAGTACTTATCTTAAAATGAACATTTCCAAAAAAAAATTTTTGATTTGAAAAATATGTGCATTTTTTACAAATTTTTTAACTCTACATTTCTTTTATCAACCCTTGTTGCTGATCATAAGGATGACAGGCTCACTGAGATGTAGATTAAGAAACTTGCATCACTGTCTCATCAAAATAAAACTAATTCTGTCAGAGGAGGAAAGTTTTAAAGAGGCAGATAGCAAAAATCAAGCTACTGTTCATCTTTCTGGCACTTTTACACTCCACTGTTGTTGCTGTACGAGGAGCTGCTGAGTGTTCTTTAATCTACGTCATATTGACGTCATGTCCTTAATCTACGTCACCTTGACTCGGCATTTGGTGTACCAAAATGACAGCAATTTTCATTGTTTTTAAAGACTGGTAATAAAAATATTCACGTTTTGTTCAAATCAAAATTTTTTTGAGAAACGTTCTTTTTAAGATACATACTTTTAGATAAGAAAACAGAAAACAAAAGGTTATGGGCACTTTAATGGCCAAGTGCTGTGTTATAAACTCCATAATATATTAAGGTGTTCAAGGCATCTTGGCATTATTTATTTGACGACCAAATGATTTAGTCATAAAGACTATATGGTGGTTCAACTTAAAGAAGGTGTTATTTAGCTGAGCATTTTAGGAGCTATCATTTTATTGTTTTCTCTTAACAGCCACTGAAGATGGCTGAGACTCCCTCCTCCCTCTTAAGCAATCAAGAATCGATTTTGTGATGCCCCCAAATTTAGATGAAATTTGCCTTTCATCTTTGAATAAAAAATAAGTTAATTGTTTAATGTTTTAACGATTTCCATTTTGTCATTCTCAACCATCTTAAGTTAATCTTATTTTTGTTATGTAAAGAGATTAGTTAGCTTTTGATGAACAGGCACCGGCTGGGATGTGAAGAGTTGAACCAGTCTTCAAATTATTCTTATGTATTAGGTATGGTGTGCTAATTGATCCAGTCCAGATTATGACAGTGTTCCTAGCAGATCCACACAGATGGCCTTCGGCAAGCCTTGTTGTTTGTAAGTTAGACTTCTGGTTATAAGCTCCCCCTCTTATAGGCCCCCCATATAAAAAGCCCATCTTCTTGGAAACAAAAATATTCTTCTGGTTAAAGACCCTATGCATATAAATAAAAGGATTCTCTTCTAATTAAGTTCTATTATAGCTTATGCATACTCTTGAAATTCCTAATAATGAAATACAATATGTACTATAATGATCTATTTCAGCCTAAATTTCCACTCTATAATATTGGGCCTTTTTTAGGATTTTTCTTAATATTATTAGTTTCTATTTTTTCTAGTTTTCTGTTTTTTGTCTATATTCAAATTATAATTAAGCCTTGATTTTGAGTTAACCTTTCACTAACAGTAGTAAAATAGTTAATAATAACAATATTTATTAATACTATACATGTTACGTAATTATATGGTCAGATGCTCACACACATAATAATATTCTCTATAATTTAAAATTACACTCATTAAAATAAAAATACTATGGCTATCTAGTAATTAACTAATTAATGTTGCATTTGGCAAAATTTGTTCATTGGTTAATTATTTTAAGTCTTGAATATAAATATGTTTTTTCTTTTGCATATCCAGGCTCGAATATTTTTATACAATTTGCTTTCTTCATCGAGAACTGTCTTGTTCAGGTAAAATTTGTAGGTTTAAAACCTTTCAGCCCACGCCAGTTTATGAAATCTACCTCTATCTTCTTTACTCTTACCTTTACCTCATCCCCAATCTACCCTACTTTTGCCCCATCCCTAATCTACTCTTACCTTTACCACATCCCCACCTTGCTCTGACCTTAACCCCATCCTTGTTCTACCCTACCTTTAACCCATCCCCAACCTTGCTCTTACCTTTACCCCATCTTCACTCTACCCTACATTTACCCCATCCCCAATCTACCCTACCGTTACCCAATCCCCAACCTATTCTAACTTTTACCCCATCCCCACTACCCTACATTTACCCCATTCCCAATTTACCCTACCTTAAACCCCATGCCCAACCTATTTTAACTTTTACCCCATTTCCACTCTACCTCCACTATCCCCAATCTACCCTACCTTTACCCCATCCCCAACCTACTCTTACCTTTACCCCATCCTTGCTCTACCTTACCTTTACCCCATCCCCAACCTACTTTTACCTTTACCCCATCCTTGCTCTACCCTACCTTTACCCCATCCCAAATTTACCCTACCTTTACCCCATCCCCAACCTATTCTAACTTTTACTCCTCCACTCTACCTACCTTTACCCCATTCCCAATCTGCCCTACCTTAAACCCCATGCCCAACCTATTATAACTTACCCCATCTCCACTCTACCTCCGCCATCCCCAATCTACCCTACCTTTACCCCATCCCCAACTTACTCTTACCTTTACTCCATCCTTGCTCTACCCTACCTTTACCCCATCCCCAATCTACCCTACCTTTACCCCATCCCCAACCTACTCTTACCTTTACCCCATCCTTGCTCTACCCTACCTTTACCCCATCCCCAATTTACCCTACCTTTACCCCATTCCCAACCTATTCTAACTTTTGCTCCTTCTCCACTCTACCTACCTTTACCCCATCCCCAACCTACTCTTCCCTTTACCCCATCCCAACTCTAACCTACTTTTACCCCATCCCCAACCTACCCTACCATTACCCCATCCCCAACCTATTCTAACTTTTACCCCATCTCCACTCTGCCTACCTTTACCCCATTCCCAATCTACCCTACCTTTACCCCATTCCAAACCTACTCATACCTTCACTCCATCCCCACGTGCACTCTACTCTTCTCTTTTCCCCATCCAAACTTGACTCTTCCCTTTACCCCATCCCCACTCTACTTCTACCTTTACCCCATCCCCATTCTACTCCTACCTTTACTCCACTCCCGCTGTACACTTACCTTTATCCCATCCCCACTCCACTCTAGCTTTTACCCCATCTTCCACCCCACTTTACACTATTTGCCACTGAGTCAAGCTTTGTTTTTCTCTTGTCAGGGGAAGCTTTCAGAGCAAATTGGTTCTGCTCTTCAGATGGCAAACTTGTTTTGTTTGCTTAGTATAGCTCCAGCAGTAGCATTGCTACAAGATCCGCCGCCTTGTAAGTTCAGTTCGTATGTTGAACGTTTCAGCTTCAGCCAGTTTATCAACATTTTTTTTCTGAGTTCTCCTTACTTAACTCAATCCTTTAAGCCCCAGTCAATTTATCAGTGGTTGACTTCTGCAAGATCCGCCATCTTGTGAGTTCAGTGTGCATGTTAAACGTTTCAGCCCCAGCTAGTTTATCTATGTCTAACTTCTCCTTAATTACACAACTCAACCCTTTCAGCCCCAGCTAGTTTATGCAGTGTCTAACTTCTCCTTAATTACACAACTCAACCCTTTCAGTCCCAGCTAGTTTATGCAGTGTCTAACTTCTCCTTAATTACACAACTCAGCCCTTTCAGCCCCAGCTAGTTTATCTGTGTCTAACTTCTCCTTAATTACACAACTCAACCCTTTCAGTCCAAGCTAGTTTATGCAGCGTCTTAACTTCTGCAAGATCTGCCATCTTGTACATACAGCGTGCATGTTAAAGGCTTCAGCCAAAGCTAGTTCTCTTTACATAACTCAACCATAGGCCTTTCAGCCTGTTTATCAACATTTAACAAGCTATATACCTTGCATAACTCAATTTTCTTCGAGCCCTAGCCAGACCAGATGTCCGAAATTTATAGTTTTGTGGGCCGTAGCACAAAGCAGTACTTGCCTGGGTTTCTGTGAAAGAGCAGCAAAATAGAAAAACACACAGTACTTAACAAAAACGAAAAGGGAAATTTATAGAAAATGTGGCGGGAACTGAAAGCATACATGCGAGCACATTTGGCACAAAAATAAAACTACTGTATAACGTATCACCTAGATTCAAAACTGTTACTTTGAGCAACTAATTGCTTCATACAAAATGCAATTTTCAATAGGGACGAACTGTTGAAACTCCCTGTAAAGACATTTGCTGATTTACCTTTCAAGTACATGTCCTTATAACTTCGTGAGGAACTTATGCTTTCTGTTGGCCAGTGTTTTGTAGTGTGAATTAATTACTAATTAGATGTCATTTTCTACAATTTCAGGGTCGTCATTTTTAGCTCTTTTTATCTATGTGATCATCTTTATGAAGTTGTTTTCTTATGTGTCCTACAATTATCAACTTCGCCTTCACCATAAGCTGAAAATACCAACTAAACAGGAATTGGAGAGAAGAGGTTTGTTGTGCGTGGAATATAGCATAGAGTTTACGAGTTTGATCTTTCAGGTTCTCATATTGGCTGCGGTGTAATAACCCAGATGATCTTATATACTTCGATATCTATGAGAAATAAACACAAACAGTGTAATTTACCTTTCGACACACTCATCCGAAAAAAATCGATGATAGGCCCGAGCTGGTAATCGAACCTGCGTCTCCTGTATTCTAGTCAGGCGTGATGACCATTGCAACATCGGGTGTTCACCATGCAGCTGGCAACATAGAAAATTAGCGATGTGTTTGTTGGCCGTACGTGGGTCGTCTATTTCGGCCCGATACCTTCGTTATTTGAGTTTGTATCTATCCTTTGAAAACTCATTTTCAGGGCTTTCAAACACGAAGTCAATGTGTTTTGAAGCTCAAAACATAAACAAATACAATCCTACGAACCAATTATTTTCTCAAAAGGAACTGGGGACTTAATTTATGCAAACTTTTATATTTTTAAACATAGACGTGGCAGTTTTAATCAGTTTTAACTCTGAAGATAATCTTGAAGATTGAAAACATTACCAGTTTTATCTATAGTAAGTTATATATACTTGTAAATGTCTTTCAAGACTTTGTTTGACTTTACGAACTACTGAAGAAAAAGGTAGAGTTTCATTTTACGATTTTATGATATATAGTGTGATGTTATTGATGCTTTTAACTGCAGACGTAACAAATGGGTGTACTCAAGGAAAAGAACACCCTGCTCTACTGGTGCGGTACCCTGACAACCTCACCCAATCAGGTATGGTAGTCAGTTCATAGAACTAGAAATAGAACTTAGGACAGGGTTAACATATTGTTCCGCTTGTTAAGAACCCAGAAAACTTTATCTAGATCTGGTCGATCTTTAGGCACACCTTTAGTCAAAATCCAATTCCCCAAATGTATGAGGAAATTTGGTTGAAATACGAGATCCGTCTTCTTGCACCGGAAAGTTTGAGTTTCCAGACCCGGACCTTCACGACAGGTGACAGCTTTGTTATATTTACAAGTTTTCTTTCTGTTATAGACCTTTATTACTTTTTGGTGGCTCCAACGTTATGTTACGAATTGAATTTTCCACGAACAAAGAAAGTGAGGAAAAGATTCTTGTTTCGAAGAGCGGCGGAATGTGTAAGTTATAAAAAGTAAACATAGTTTAGCTCAGTTATAACGTGTGTGGTGCATATATTAGAAACTGGTTTAGTAAAGCTTAAGCAATGTCATAGCTTGCTTGTATCACCATTTACACCAACATTGTCATCATCATAATTACCACCATCATCTTAACCATCGTCATCACCATCATCATCATCATCATCTCTGTCATAATCACCATCATCATTTTTACGATCTTCATCGTCTTCATCACCATCATCTTTACCATCAACATTATCATCTTCACCATCATCATAATCATCACCACCATTATCAACATTGTCATCATCATTATCATCGTCACTATCACGGTTGTCATCTTTACCATCATCACCATCAAAATCATCATCTTAACGATCACCATCATTTTCACCATCGTCATCATCACCAACATCATCTCCACCATCATCACCATCACCACTGTTCCATCTATCCAAGAGTTGACGTAGGCAGTTAGATTTTACCCCATTTTCTGCCACCTTTGTTATTGATAATTTCCTTCCAAGACTTTTCAACAGCGTTGCAGTGGCCGAGCGGTTAGTGTGTTCGATGTGCCCTTGAGCAAGATATATACTTTACTCGACTCAGCTGTATAAATGAGTACCAGATTATGCTGGGGGCTAATCTAGACATTTACCTCCCGGCTCAGTAAATATCAACTGCTGGTCCCCTCCCTTTTGGCTGATAATTGTTCAATATACCGAGGTTGTAAAAGTAATCATCACCTTACCAGTTCATCATCTGTTTTTTTCCAGCTGATGTTAGTCGCTGTCATTATTGCTTTAACGCAACAGGTAATTCATTAGATTAAAGATTTTGAGTTTTTCAAATCTTCCTTTTTAAATGTTTTATTTCTCCTCCAAAGACCTTGTGTTTCTAAAGGTAATATAGTAATATTAACATTCTCCTCCTACCTTAATGCGACTTGCTTTCCAGGCTTTCATCATTCTTTTGTTATTTGTTTCTTCATTCAGATGCGTTTTGCCTCATTACGCTTGGCTTCGTAGGCCGACGAGTCATGAAATTGCCTTGATTTTTTCATTAATTTTTGCGTTGCACTCAAATCAGCTTTATGACCCACAGTTGTGGGAAGCGCTTTTGTAACTAAACTAGAAATATACTCTACCAAACCAACAATGTATCCTAACTAATTGATGTTGATTTAGGAATGTTTTTTTCACCAACATTTTCTGGGATGCACGTTTTGCAAAAGTATTCAGTAACTAAGATTATCTCACTATTTGCGTTGCTGCTTGACGAAATACATGATGTCAACTGGTCGGAAAACAGACTCGTTCCCTACTTCTGGTCAATGGAGAACTTCAGATTCGACAACGAGTACGACTACGAGTACGAGTTGTTTCCCATTCGTCATACTGCGCGCGCAAGAAGTTGCGAAGAAATCACGCCATCTCGTTGTGTTGCCAAAACTCGTCG
>JAOBRD020015963.1:0-10724 GCA_027575215.2 Hydrozoanthus sils
GTAGTAGTAGTAGTAGTAGTAGTAGTAGTAGTAGTAGTAGTCGTAGTCGTAGTCGTAGTCGTAGTCGTAGTCGTAGTAGTGGTAGTGGCTTTAGTTTGAGCTTTATTTTGTTGAAACCGCTCTCTGTGCAGCTGGAAATACAACATGCCAAAATGCCTTAGATGGTCCTAAAATACCGGAAAAATACGTAGCATCCTGCGGTGTTGAAGGTGGCTATACCCCCAAGCAGTGCTATAATTTTGGAAAACCGCGTTTCTGTTGGTGTGTAGATCGATATTTGAACAAAATTCCTAGAACGCGCGTGGAAATCGGTCATGGAGAGCCAGTATGTGATTATCAAGGTAAGCTTTGACATATTAGTTTCTTATTCATGCTTGCCAGTTTGATACGCTACAGTAAAGTTCCGTTTTTAGCGTATGACAAAGATGAATTTTCAATGCACGCCCTAAAGTGTCATGATCACACTTCTTAGCGCGAATGTATTTAGTTCTTTATCATACTTCTTAGCGCGAATTGTTTAGCTCTCGATCACACTTCTTCTTCAAATGTGTTTAGCTCTTGATCACACTTCTTCTCGCGAATGTGTTTAGCTCTTGATCACACTTCTTAGCACGAATGTGTTTAGCTCTTAATCACACGTCTTTTCGCGAATGTGTTTAGCTCTTGATCACACTTCTTAGCGCGATTATATTTAGCCCTCGATCACAATTGTTAGCGCAAATGTGTTTAGCTCTTGATCACACTTGTTAGTGCGAATGTGTTTAGCTCTTGATCACACTTCATAGTGCGAATGTGTTTTGATCATACTTCTTAGCGCGATTGTGCTTAACACGTAATGATCACACTTCTTGCCGCGAAAAATAGTGTTTTTTACACATACTTATTGTGACTTAAAATCAAACTCGCGCTTCGCGCTGACAAAGTTCATTTAGCACTTTATTTTGTAGTATATGTAAAACGAGGGCGAGTGATAATCTGGTTTCTAAACACAACAAAAAGATGAAAGCATGAGGCCTCAGTCTCTCGTGAAGAAAACTCAGATTGGTCTGGTGATGCAGTATGCTGTTTTGTTGCTGGAACAAGCAGTGTAACTGGTCAATCGGTGCAAAATAAGAGTTTTTACAGCGCTATTTTTTCACGATGGCGGGATTCATACCAACCTCAACAATGTTTTACGTCAATTTTGTTGAACTTGAGGTGTTTTTATTGACAGCCAAAGCCTTTCAGCTCTTCAGTGTTATCGTCAACACAGGAAACGGAGAACATCTTTTTGTGGTTGTTTAAACTGAATTTGTCGCTGTATATTGGTTTTAATTGTTTTGGACGCCGGATCGTACGGATTGTGAAAGCATCGGCAAATTCTTTTTCAAAATGACATAATAGTCAAAGAAAATGGACAACTGAATACTCAGGAAACTTGACTACAGATTACTCTTCTTTTAAGAAAATATCATCATTACTTTCAAACTGAAAGTACAGTTAAGTTTATCATTTTTAGTTGGAAATGGAGGACTTGGAAATGGGTACCTAAATTTGCAATCAGCTCGTCTAGAATTGAGTTTCGTGCTTGTAAATTAATCAGTGGATGAAGAAAGATACAATTTAGAGTTCGACATAGTATGGTTAAGAAAGCAATCACAGTGCTAACGTGTTCATTCTCAATGCTAGTTTACTTTGATTTAGAATGAAAGCGCGACTCATAATTATTCTTCTTATTTCAGCTGGTCTTAGCGATTGTCAGAAAGAACGTCAGAAGGCCCTGGGGTGGTCAGGCTCTGCAGCTCCAGGATCTTACGTACCCGAATGTAAGGCAGATGGAAGTTATGATGAAGTACAGTGTCTCACTGGTACTGGTTACTGTTGGTGTGTTGACATTAATGGAGATGAAATTCCGCAAACACGCGTCAGAGGCAAACCAGTTTGCACACCTCGAGGTTTGTTTATCTTCCCTTGGTCTTTTTTAGCTAAAGCTAAATCCTTTCTCGAGCCTAAGGGGCTCATAGGGCCGGTAACTATCTCCGGTTTCTGTAGTAAACGGCTGAGAATCTTTGGCTCCCCCTTGGACAGAACACAATTCTATCGCAGGTTAGCTCCCGGCAGAACTTGTACTCATTTATACAGCTGAGTCGTGTAACGTGTTTTGCTCAAGGACACGACCAATGGTCTGACTGGGGCTCGAACCCGCGACCTAGGATTACGAGTCAAACACGCTAACCGCTCGGCCACTGCGTTGCTGAACGTCTTTTATTAGAAAGTAGAGGTATTGAATGGCAAAAGAGTTAACTTGTTTATTTAAGAGCAACGGAAAAAGCAAACCCAACCCAACAAAACGGCCCTTAGTTTTGATGAACGGTCTAATCTAGGTGAAAGATAAATAAATAGTTGTTCTGAATGCATAGAATATATCATTGGACACCCACGCTTTTTTGCTAACAGCATCGGCAATTATGATTCGTTGAGTTCATAAACGCGGCGGATTGTGTTGGAGTTGGAGGTATATAGATCTAGGTCTGGCTCCCAATTTTAAAAGTTTAAAGCTCATTGCAGAAACTGAAATGTCGTTACAAAATCTAAGGCGGGCATAAACATGCCTAGTGAACTTACAAATAAGCAAATTTATGAAACCTTTTTAAAAATGAAAAAAAGATTTCTAATCTTACCCGCTAGCAATGAATACGGCCAAGAGGTGTTGTGACAAAATGGGCGAAAGGGTAGCAAAGTTGAAAATACTGTCAGGATCAAGGGTGGACTTACAGTAGATAAACGTTTTCTAGTGCGGTTTGAAGAAACAAAAGCTTTGGAAGCCAAAACTGTTGAAGGAACAGAGCAACATGTCTATTTACAAACATAAAACGCACTTATAGCCAATCGAAAGAGACGTTAGATCTTTATTAAGTGACATTATGTCATTACAGTATAAAATTCAGTCTAGAACAATAAAAATTAGTTTGAGATTGTTTGAGAAAAAGCCAAACAAACTCTATAATATGATACCCTAAACCTTAGGTTGAAGTTATTTGTTCTACACTATATTTTTGTGAATCGAAAGTTATTTGCTTGTCAATCATATTTAGCACCTGCCCCATCCTGTGAAAGAGAAAGGCAAAGGTCAGCTTCGTGGATACCACAGTGCCTTCCCGATGGTCACTACGCGGAAGTACAGTGTGATGCCAGCAGTTGTTTTTGCAGTGATAAACATGGGTTTGAAATCGTTGGCACAAGAATTAGCAAATCGGCTGGAAGACCTAACTGCACAGAGCGGCCTGGTAAGTAGTGTAACTCCAGATTTCTTGCCAAGTCAGCCGAAAATGTGTATATTTGATTTTAGTTTTGTTTTGAAAGGTGAGTTTTCTAAGGCAAAGTTCTTTTTTATATTTCGCGTGCCCAGATTTTAAACGTATTATGTTTTTAAGTTTGTTCAAACGCTCGAAATATTAAGCAACACAGGTGTGTATAATTAGTTAGGTTTTTTTTCGTATGGAGTGTAACATTTGTGTACATAAATAATTTTTTTTTTAAGATTTTCTTCTTTTTTCGTCCGATATCTTGTTAATTAATTAATTAATTAATTAAGTAAGTAAGTAAGTAAGTAAGTAAGTAAGTAAGTAAGTAAGTAGGTAGTTTCTTAGCCCTCAGTTCGCACATGTTGGCCTATTTATGGGCAACTGCTGTAAGTGATTGTTTTACTTTTCGAAGGCTGTGGTTTGGCAGCCGGAACCTCATACTGATGTCGCTAAACAAGTTTGTGCATTTTGTAATCAGATAAGGCGTTAACATTTTTGAGAGTTAATGTCTGGCCATGATTTTTAAGCTCTTATATCTTTATTATGATAACGTTCTTTCATAATGACCGTGCAATTCGTAACAACCGTTCCTTAAAACCGATTGTAGCCGAGAGGCTAAACTACAGTATTAAACTAAACTTCAAGTATTTTGACTTACAATGCGGCGGTTATACGCATAAGATTTTTAGTATAAAAAATATTTAGTTTAACAGTAGTAAGGAATAGCAACCTGCGAGTTTTCAATGTTATTAAAACTACTATGTTATTTTCTAATTTTGCAGCTGAGTTTACAAAGTGTAGAAAATGGAAAAATCTTGTCACTGGATTAAAGGATATCTCAATTCCCGCGGGCGTTTATGTTCATAAGTGCAATGCAGATGGAAGTTTCAACAGAGTTCAATGCGATCTCAATTCTGGTCAATGTTGGTGTGTTAATCAGTATGGTTATACGATCTATGGTACACGGACACAAGGGAAACCAAACTGCGAAGGAAAAGGTATCACTCTTCTTGTGAAGTTAAATCAGATATATCGGTTACCACGTATGAAAAGCGTTTTGTCAGACTAAAGGCATAGCTAGTCTGAATAGGTTAAATGGCGCGGTTATTGGAAAAAGCGGGAAACGTGAAAGGCAAGGCTTTCTTGTATCAAGAGCCTTGTTTCCTTTTTAGCCTCTGGACCCTACGGGCTAAAGACAAGAGTGGTCAGTATTGGGTCAGACGATACTCTTTATTTTTGCTTTATGTGATCTGAATTCATAAAATAATAGTTTACTGGAAATGAAACAATCTACCTTGCAGTATTATTGTGTAAATCATAAACTCTGTAGTCGCTGTTGCTGTGGTTCAGGTTTGTCTTGGAAAATGGAATTTGTGTTTTGCCTTTCTTATTTGTTGCAGCTTCCTTGTTTTGCTTACAGGTCAATTCATATATTCATTTAGTCTAAATACAGAGCCTTTCAGGGTACTGTCTCATGCCAAGGCTGAATAGTGACGTAAGAGAGAGAAAAGTAGGAAGCATTTCATTTTCCAACTTGTTCCATTTCTCGCCCATAGGAGCCTATAGCAGCCTAGAGAAAGCGCGGTTGTATTTGCAGTCAGCTTTTTCTTCAAGCAGTAAAGCCAAAACGAAAGTTAAGAAAACGATTTTTAAGTACAACAGTTACGTTCATTTAATAAGATTTTCTTTGGTAAACAGAAAAGCGACCAACCAAATGTCAAAGGGAGCGTGAGACAGCAATGGGCAATAATCGTACTGGAGGATTTGTTCCCAGTTGTAACTCCAAAGGCGGGTATAAAAGAAGACAGTGTCTATCATCCGGGGAATGCTGGTGTGTAGACAAATTTGGTAGAGAAGAACAAGGGACAAGGTCAAGGGGATCGAAACTACTTTGTGAGGAACCAGGTAAACATGCAGCTTTCTCTAAAAGTGCCTAGTTCGTTTATTATGAACATTTTTTAAAACAAACTTTAAATGATCCGGAATTTATGTAATGTAATTAGTGTAAATGGCTCATGTCATAGAACTTAATTAGTCTACAAAAACTAACTTTCAACATTAACTAATAAATTATCAAAAGACACCATCGGGTAAATAACGAACATTTTGTATCGATTTCTCTGTTAGTTACTTTACTAATAATTACGATTTAAGTTTTCGAATTTACTCTAAACCCGTCCTATAATTTATTGCTGTGTATCATGTACAAGCTATTAAAGTGAACGTTATTTGGATCCTTTGTTATATCCCGTGACCTAGTGCGAATCGTCTTTAGTGGTTATAGCCAAAATATTGATGGATATAGAAACTTAAACGCATTGCAAGTAATAAGACGGTTATACGTTTATTTGTTTTGCGAGTGACATTAGCGCTTTACTCTAAGAGTTTACAAGATCAGTTATTTCTAGCAGACCCACAAAAGTGTACACCGGCACTTTTCCCCAAAATGGAAGAACAAAAAGTTTTTTGCTCCCAATGTATTTATTGTTCCAGAGTTTTTGGTGCTAGAATTACTTCATCATCACAATACTTTCTTTATTCTAAGAAAACAGTGAGGCCAATTAATTCAAACCATTGAAGATTTTTTACCTGTAATCAAAATTGAGTTCTCACTTGTAATTAAAATTGAGTTCTCCACAAAAACTATTGAAAATGAAAGATTAAAACGTTTTCGGTTCACTTGAACCTGAAGATTGTCAAGTGGGCCACACAACAAAAATTTTTGCCTTTCATTTTCAAAACATTACTTGCATTTGCTTTGTAATTTTTTCGTTTCTTAAAATAACACACCAATACCATAGACTGACAAACAGACAAAATTTAAAAAAATTAGGAAAGTACCTTCAAAATATGGTACGTATTCAATTCTTGTACTTAATTTGATCTGCTTATTGTTTTTTTTCTTGGTTCAGCTGGTTTCACTCGTTGCCAGAAAGAACGACGTAAAGCTTTTGGGTTTACTGGAAGGGCTCAAACTGCGCGCTTTGTTGCAAGGTGCAAACCGGATGGAAGTTACGAGCAAGTACAGTGTACAGAAAACGATCGACAATGTTGGTGTGTGGACAAAAGTGGAGTTGAAGTCCTGGGCACACGAAAAGCCGGTCGACCAAACTGTGGCCAAGGTAAACATCCTCTCGTAGTTTTTCTGTTTGATAAACAAGAATTTATGTGTGCGTACTGAAGACGGAAAACATTATTTTTCCTTAAATTTAAAGGAAAGTTAATTGAGCAAAAGTTAAGTTTTTCATAAAAATTAACTAAAAAGGTGCAGTCTTACACCAATTTTACAAAATTGCTTTACGAGCCATTGAAAAGCTTGAAGGCTTTTTAGGAGTGTCAAGGATTTCCAGCTTTTGATGTGGTGGTGACAAACAATTCTGCAAGCATTGCCAGTTGTGAATTGTGTTAAAAATCTGCTTTTTCGTCTTAGAAAAACCTGAACTAAGCAACTGCCAACGCGAGCGGCAGAATGCTTTGATCGCCCAAGAAAAGCGTATGGTTGGAATTTTTGTGCCGTCGTGCAGACCTGATGGAGCGTACGAAAATGTCCAATGCGATGGTTCGTCCTACTATTGCTGGTGCGTTGATAAAGATGGAAGCGAAATTCCCAACACAAGGCAGCAGGGCCGACCATCAGTTTGTGGTAAGCGAATAAAGTATTGCTACAAGACAAACAGTTTCTTTCTTTTCAATAGAAGTAAATAGATGACTCGTTTTAAGCTGACAACTCTATTTGCAGGCTGTCATAGTGAAAAGGTCGGCAGTATTTTAAAAAACAGTTGCCAAAAATCGACAACAGTCGCTATTTACGAACCATCACGAATAAGTGGTAGAACTTTAACCAGCTAGTACAACCAGAAGTCTAAGTAAGGATATGACTTAGTGCTGGTTGGTGTTTCAATTTTTCAAAACTCTAAACTAGTTTCTAATATGGCTTTTTGCTTGTCCATGTATCTATTTAGTTGAACCTCCGAAAGAAAACTCTTGCCTGGCTCAGCGGAAGCGAGCTCTCGCAGGATCCGGACAAGCGTTCATCCCAAAATGCATTGCAAATGGCACATACGAGGCGCTTCAATGTTTCGAAAAGAAACATCTTTGCTGGTGCGTTGACAAGAAAGGAAACGAGTTGATCAACACACGAATTGTAGGGGGAAAACCAAACTGCAAAGAACCAGGTTCGTTTGTTCGATGTGCCAGTGCTAAACTATAAGAGAGCTATACTTTGGCAATAGATTGTTTTACTGAGCTACTGCACGGTAGGGGGAGGGGTGAGTTTAGAAGCAGAGGACTTAGCAACTTCCACTTTTTGTTACCACGCCCTTCCGCTTCCTGTACTGTTTTCGGAATCGTCTCCAATCATTTCACTACTCGAAACGCTAGAGGTTCAAATTTATGTATTAGAATGGTTCGGTCATCAAAAGTTTTATTATCTGGCCTCTTACTTTCGAATTAATTTGACAACTTGCTTTAGATAAACTTTATCAGAAATCTGTACCAATAAATTTGGACAATTCGCTGTTTGAGCCATTAAACAATTTATTTACATTATTTTAAAGTGGGAAACCTTGTTCTCTTCTTACAAGGTTAGAAAGGCGTATCTGGTAGGAAATCCGAATCATGAAACATAAAAGAGGAAAAAGAGTTTCAAAGGCTCATCCTAGTGATTGCTTTTTACATCCTAAACAGACCTTAAAAAATCAACTTCTGTATTTCAGTTTTTTCTAGTGTGATGTTATAATCAATTGCCTCAGCCCTCTTTCGTCTTCTATGTTTGTTGTTTCAGCCCCTGCTCCCTCCAGTCTTCGCAGGCTCCGCCTCATGTTTCCTCCTAATTTTTTTGCTGCTTCAGCTCTTTTGCCCCGACTTCCCTTTTTGCTGCTTCAGTCCCCTGTTCCATCCTTTCTTTTGCTGCTTCATCCCCTTGTCCCGTTTTGCTTTTTGCTGCTTCATCCCCTTGTCCCGTTTTGCTTTTTGCTGCTTCAACACCCTGTTCGCTCCTCCTTGCTGCTGCTTTAATAATGTTGTATACCTTTACTTGCACTGATCTTTTATGTAAACTATATAGAAATTTATTTGGAAAAAATGGTACAAAGAACAATTCATTAATGATAACAACAACGATTCCACATTACTGGCAACTTCAACTTCTTATTGTTATTCTTAGATAAATCTAAAAAATATGTTTTCTTTTCCAACAGTCTCAACCAAAACTGTTTGTCAACAACATCGCGATCGGACGCAGCAGGTGACTGCCCAAAATGCATATATTCCATCTTGTGACAAAGATGGAAGCTATAAGACTGTTCAGTGCCATCAGGTAACTGGTTTCTGCTGGTGCGTTGACAAGCTTGGTATGGAGTGGCACAAAACTCGAACGAAGGGGAGACCAAACTGTCACCCATCAGGTAATAAGGATTTGGCTTCAAGATACGTATATGTAGACAGATCGAAACTGTAATGTTTTAGTAAAAAATAGTTTTCAGTATTGACTAGTCAACAGCTTCCAGTTACACTTGTATTGGTTTGTATTTTCAAAATTTGTTGCGTTCAGAATGCGTTCATCGATATTTATAGTTTTTTGTATTTAGTAGTTTTCAATGTTATTCAATTACCATCATAACACTTCTGCAAGTTTCCGTGTTTGCTTGTTGCCTGGTAATGATAAATAGAATCAAATAATAAATGATCTGCTGATTTTGATTGAATTAAAAACGATTTAGCTAACAGATTTGTCAAGTGAATAGTTTAAAAGAAATCGAGTCAACAAGGCATGAAAGAACCAAGACATCTACTTAACCAGTATCTGTTCCGTTTAGTCATTTTTTTGCAAACCTGAGAATCATATGAGACTTTTTCTTTTATTTTACAGCCGGTTTAAGTAAGTGTGAGAAGGAACGCTTGAGAACCATTGGGTGGTCAAACGCACCACCAGCTGGAAGATTTGTACCAGATTGCAAACTCAACGGCGACTATAAGGACTTGCAATGCAGTGGCGGGACCGGTTACTGTTGGTGTGTTGACAAGGCAGGAAAAGAAATCGTTGGAACGAAAACCCGAGGGCGCAGACCACTGTGTCCAGACCAAGGTGTTTGATTTACCTTTGTTGTTATGATCATCGGGAATTTTAAAGCTTTTTTTCCCTTTGAACCTGTCTAGGTGTTTTTGTCTGCTTCACCGTTAATGTCTACAACACACTAAGTGACTTGAAAAAGTAACTAAAAGCTTAACTGCAATTTGCAATTTTTCGATATTTCTAAAACAAAATGAAAAAACAAAAAAGGTTGACGATATCTGTCATTTTACTTTTACGTTAAGGATTTTTGTGACAAAAAATGCTTAAACAATCTCGTATTTGCCGGTTTAGCAAAATGTTTTTGAAGTGTCAAGTGAGTTAGACTTTTTCCAACATGCTATAACGTATCTGGTAATACTAAAAAACTTAATACTCATCGTCTTTTATAGAGCACTCGCCATGCCAGAAAGAGCGGGCGCGCTCTTTGGGTTGGACTGGAATTCTCGTTGCTGGATTGTATGTCCCAGAATGCAAGCTTGATGGCAGTTATGAACCGGTGCAATGCCATCCCGTATCGGGGTATTGTTGGTGCGTCGACAGTCATGGCCAGGAACTTTTGAATACCCGCGTTAGAGGCAAACCAGACTGCGAAAAAGCACGTTAGTACTTTTATAGTAACAAACTTTTATTCCGTATCAGATGACTACCGTATAATTAACGGGATAAGACCAAAAAAGGAGAAAAATTAGCAAGAAAGTAAAGGTCTCGAATGATTTCGACTTTTGGAAACTGTTTAATTTCTTTTTTGGTCATGCAGTAGCGTTAGTTTGAAGTTGATACTAAAAAAGCTTAATTCAGTTCCTACTGTGTCCAGGTTAGTTAAAAATAATATGCTTTAGATTTGGAAACTTTTGGACCTATACGTCAATTCGTCCATTCCTTCGAGGTTAATCTCGATTTAAAACGTGCCCACGTCCTTCAATATTTGATTATTTTCTTGATTGGATGAGTTTTGATCGATTGGTGTTGAGCAATGTCATGAACGCTTTGGTTTTAGCTGGAGTCACTAGTTGCAATGCAGACAAGCAGCAAGCAGTTGCCTGGGCGGAGAACTTTGGTGTTGGCGTCTTCTCTCCAGATTGTACTGCCGAGGGTGGATATAAACCCCTTCAATGTCACGCCGCTACTGGCTACTGCTGGTGTGTAGATACCAACGGAAACGAACTGTATGGAACTCGCAGACGAGGAAAAGCGGACTGCTCTGACACAGGTTGGTTTCGGGAGTTAAAAAGGAGGGATACCCTGACAATTTTACTTTGTCATTGTCAAATAAATTTATGGTATATAGTTTTTTAAAAAAACTATTGAATGCATCGGCGAGTAGTATAAACTTGAAGTATTATATGATAAATAAATTATCGTCGCCG
>JAOBRD020016069.1:3679-14413 GCA_027575215.2 Hydrozoanthus sils
AAGAAGAATCCATCAGGTTTCATTTGTGCCCTTCCCCTCCCCTAGGATAGTGCTGGAGTAAATATGTGTACTGTTTCTTCCCCTCCCCTCTCAGTATTAATTTTCAAGAAGAATCCATCAGGTTTCATTTGTGCCCTTCCCCTCCCCTAGGATAGTGCTGGAGTAAATATGTGTACTGTTTCCTCTGTTCTCCCCTCAATATTAATTTTCAAGAGGAATCCATCAGGTTTTGTTTGTGCTCTTCCCTGTCCATCTTAGGATAGGTACTGGAGTAAATATGTGTACTGTTTTTTCCCTTGCCCCCTCAGTTTTTATTTTCAAGAAGAATCGATCAGGTTTCATTTTTACCCTTCCCCTCCCCTCTTAGGATGGTGCTGTAGTAAGTCTGTGTACTGTTTCTTCCCATCCCCCCTCAATATAAGTTTTCAATAGGAATGCATCAGGTTTCGTTTGTGCCCTTCCCCTCTCCTCTCAGGATGTTGCTGGAGTTAATCTGTGTACTGTTTCTTCCCTTCCCCCCTCAGTAATAATTTGAGGAATCCATCAGGTTTTGCTTATGCTTTTCCGAGTCACTGGAAAGAAGTCCTCAACACAAGTGTTACTGTCAGTTTACTTGTATACCAAAACAATTCATTAGTTATTAATAATTGCTTTCCTTAGCAGTTTTAGTTGTTGATGTTGTAATCTGTTTTCAGATCGTGGTAGATTGTTTGAGTTTATTGGAGGAGAGGGAAATGATAAGTGAACTGATGGCTCGATGTGAGAGGATCTCAAAGACAACTCTAAAGTTACTGTCGTCCAGGGTGGAAACTTCTTCTGTAGTAAGTGTTATATTATTTGAAAGAACAAGTGAGGGTTAATTCAGTGAGAAACCTTTTCAAGTCTATAAAATAATAAATACATAATCTTCCAAATAATTCTGGCCGTGGTAATGTTGCTGTCTCAAACTTTATGTCTTTGTTTTGAACTGTTAGTAATAGAATGGCCAGTTTTCTGGTTTGCAGAGCTAGGTTGTTGAGCTACCCAACAGAGGACCCTAATGCACAGAGTTAATTTAACCAAGAAGAGAACCTGTAGAATTGATATATGTTGAAAAGTTAAGATTTAAAAATCTAAGAATGTTGTAAAAGTTGATTGTAAGTTAATTAAAAACTCTGTAACTCAAGTTTCACGCCAGTAAGGCGATCATCAGATTGTAGAAATGATTATTACAGTAGACTTGTAGAATGAATTATTTGATACCATGGATTGAATAAAAGAAACCATTTGAATTTTTGCTTTTGTACTAGGATGCTCAAGAGAAGCACAAGAAAGCCGAGCTTGGTATTGATGATGATGATGATGGTGGTGGTGGTGATGATGATGAGGTAGTTATGTTGAGTCCAACCAAAGTCAAGTCTGCAAGTCAGAATATTTCAGTTGTGTCACAGCCTCAGCTTTTAAGTGAGAGGTACTTCTTTTAATCATTTTGAAACATGCATAGAAAAATTTTTTTTGCTAATGTTTTATTTTGAATGAACATCTTTAGTAAGGATTTCCTTAGTGTATTTCTAAATGAAGTTGGCAGTGCAGTCACCGAGTGGTTGGCATGTTCAACTCATTATCCTAGGGTCACAAGTTTGATTCCCAGACTACTGTGTTGTATCCTTGAACAAGACACTTTACCTGACTTTGTTTCAGTCGACTGTATCAGATAGTGAGTACCAGTTCTACTGGGGGCTAATCTACGATAGACTAGCGTCTTGTCCAGGGGAAGTCAAAGACTCTCGTCCACTTAACACTACAGAAACTGGAGAGAAGGGCCAGCCCTATGAGCCACTTAGGCTCGAGAAAGGATTTAGCTATTCCCAAATGAAGTATTGAGATTTTTTGTCCAGAAATTTCAACCTAAAGCTCTCAGTGTAGTGTAAACTTCATTAGTTTAGTTACAATTGGTATTTGATTGAGATAATGATTTTAGATTGGATATGTCCTGACCTTAGTAACTCTGTTGTTACTGATTTTCACTAAACCTGTAATGGTAACTCCTTTTGGTAAAGTTTTTTGTTCGACTTTGATTAAAATCATTTGTGGTTGTTGTGTTCCAGTTCTTGTAACTTACTATTTATAACTGCTAATGCAATTGTGAATGTTTTTCTGATTGCTGGAGTTGCACTGACCTGAAATTGTGACTGTAAATATTTATAATCAGTTTGCAGTTGAAGCCATACCAGTTGACAGGACTCAACTGGTTGGCGTTGATGCATGAGCAGAAAATGAATGGAATCCTTGCTGATGAAATGGTATTAGCTTATTGATTTCCTTTCTACTTTGTCTTGAGATGTGTACTTAGTAACTTGCATTGTAAATGCTCATCCTGTAGTTGTTGGCAAGTGATGTTTATTAAAGGAATCCTCAACTATATAACATTCTTGGTCTCAAATAAAATTTTTGTTAAGTCTGTGTCAATATCAGCAGCTCAAATTTGACATTATGAAATAATTTCAATAATATGTGTGCTCTGATTGGTTGAGGACCATTTTCTAAATCTGGATGGAAATCATGACTAATGTCATCAGTTATTATTTGTAAAAGCTTTAGAAGATATTTTCCGTGTTTTTATACTCTTTTGGAAACACTTGGGGTTGTTGGGAGAAAACTCGAAAATATTTTGAATCACTTGCTTTTAGCTTGTGATTAACACCTTTTCTCATGTTCCCCAACAATCCTGCTTTTTTCCAACAGATTATGGAAACAAGGAAATATAATATTCTAAAGCTTAAATCTAACGCCAAGCATTTTAGTTTGATCATTTCCTCGGTTTGAGTTTCTTGCATGCCACCATTTTGAAATGGAACATTAAGACTTTAAAAAGCTTTGTGGTGAATATAAATCTTTTTTACCTTTGTTCATATTATAATGAAATTTAGTCAGGAAACTAAAAAGGTAGTGTGAACATAGGCCAAATCTAGAAGAACCTGTTCATAAGTGCTATTTAACTCATAGAATTGTGTGTCCCCTTGATTTCAGGGCCTTGGTAAGACTGTCCAGACTATATCATTTCTGGCTTACCTAGAAGAGCAAGGGGGGGAAGGACCTCATGTTGTAGTTTGTCCAGCATCAACCTTTGGTATGGAAACATTATATTGAAACCATCTTTAAGGTGTTATTATGAATTATCAGCACAATAGTGACCAATCGGTTAGCATTTTGACTATAGTGCCAGGGTCTGGAGTTGAGCCCCAGTCAGACCAATATGTTGTGTCCTTGAGCAAAACATTTTACCCAACTTGTTCCAGTTGACTCAGCTGTACAAATGAATACCAGTTTCTACTGGGGCCAACCTGCAATGGATTAGTGTCCTGTCTGCTTTACACTATGGAAACTGGGGATAAGTGCTGGCCTTATGGGCCATTGGGCTGGAGAAAGGATTTGTTTTTTTATTATGGACTGAGGTGTTTCAAATCTTGAAAGTTAGCTACACCAATTCCATGAAAATAAATGGAATTGAAAGAGGGCCTTTTAACCCTTTCAGTTCTAGTCAGTTTATCAACACCCAACTTCTCCTTACATAACTCATATAAAATAGGTCTTTTTGTTATTAGAAAATGGAAATTGATCAATCATAAGAAATTACCAAAGATGAAATAAAAATTCTCCTAAACTGGTAACAGGAAAAGTATGGGTTCAGTTTGGGAGAATTTAGCATTATGCTGTTTGTTGTATTTGGGACTGAAAGGGCTTAATGCATTTTTGAGATTCTCATTAATTTGGATATCACAAAATTGAAGTTGATAAGTTTGAATTATACAACCTTTTGAATGATAGTGCTGTGTACCAATTGATTAGTTGTAGGCCACCAATTGCTCCAGGGTAGCTTAATATAAATTTGTTCATATTAGTTAGTCAACCTTAAATAAATAACTATATCAGTAGAAAGTCTAGTAAGAGTATATTAGCTCTGTTTTGCTGTAAGGTCGCTTTTCATCTGTCAGGTTTGTCTGACCAAAAATAGGCAGTGATGGTCAGTGTAAATGGAAAGGTTATGGTGCACACATGTTCTTCCCACCACATGTTGACCAAAGTAGAAGGTCTGAGCAGCTCTAGTTCTTGGACAGGGCCATTTTTAACCTGGACAAGACTATTAGTTTATATGTTTTAAATAAGGGGTGACTGCTTCAAGACAAGCCAGACAGTCAAATAGCAAGCACTGTCAGCCAGGGTAATTTATTGACTTCATTTTGGGCCTGTCAAGAACTTGCAAATCATATTTTAATTTCCTTACATTTTATTGGAGGAATTACAAGTAAAGTATACTAGCGTTCATTGAGACTTCGATTGGTCCATGATTTTAATCTTTAGTTTGTCCAAATTCGGTAAACGAAGATGGCAGACAAGTAAGTACGTAATAACTGGAGATAGGACAAAAAAGAAGAAAATTATTTCCAAATATCAAGTAATTTCCCGTTTTCTTATGTTTACTTGTCTGCCATCTTCATTTACTGGCTTTGGAGCTGAGGTCAGACAAACCAAAGAAGAAAAACAGGGACTGTTCATATTCTAACGTTCATCATGTTTAAACAGATAACTGGGTCAGAGAGTTCCAGCAGTGGTTACCCTCCTTCAAATGTATCCAGTATTATGGTATGAGGAGCTCTCAATTTTGTTTTTGGGGCAACTTACTTTCTTGTAGTGTAACCTATTCTTTCTATTCAGGCCTGAAATGTATTGATATACAGATAGTGATTGCAATTTTGCAATCATGTTTTGCCACAATTACTCTACCTAGAATATGCACGCTGTTTGAGGGACCATAGGTTGTAAGTTTCTAAAAGTTTCGCCCTAAAACGTATTAGAAAAGTTCTTAAATTTCAGTGTCATGAACAAGCATCTGTATAAATGCAGGTTTCAACTTCAACCTACCTACACAGACAAAATTCCCCTTCTATTTCTGATGATCCTAACTTGCATCTCCCATTATAAGTCCAAATTTCCTCCTACCTAACCTGTATAGTTTCTAATTGGCAGCCACTTGTTTATATTCAAGTTTCCATCATCCCATACAGATTCCATTCTCAATAGCATGTTAAGAAACCAATATAGACTCTAATTTTCGTCGACCTGTATATATAAGTACATCTACCATCTTCTTGTTGAAGCTCTAGCTTCCATCAACTTGTATAGATATTTCTAAGAATTCCATCTACCATCTTCTTAAGTAAGCTCTGATCGCCATCTACCTATATAGATTTCATCTACCTTTTTCTTGTATAAGCTGTAATCACCATCTAACTGTACAGACCCCTTTTGCCATCCTCTTGTATAAAAAATAATCCCAACTGTATAAATTCTTTCCATTCATCTTTATAGGTGTCTGCGTTCATAGGATCAAATTGATGCCTGTCTTAACAGGCTCTGACGGCTATTTACCTGTATATGTTTTAAATGTGTTTGTTTGTATAGTTTCTGATCTCCATCTACCTCAGGTATTTTTTTACTATTTACCTGTATAGCTTCAATTGCCATTTACCTTAACCACAGGCTTACCACCCAAAGTGTGTGTTTCCATTCAGTTGAGCTCTCTTGCGGTTTGACAGTAACCCGCACAGAACTCAACCTCATAATCTTCTTCCATATTACATATGCTCTTAAGTCAAGGTCACAGTAAATGGTCGTTGCTTTGTGGAGTGCTCATATTCAGAGCTGGGAGAATTAGTTGGGGGTTTGTGGGAGTTTTAAGGTTTTTTTAGGGATCAGGCTGCGGGGAAGCGAGCTAATAGGAGAGAAAAAGATTAAATTTTTCTCTCTCCTATAAAACTGAAAAACCACAAGAGAGCTCAACTGAACAGAAACACGCACTTTGGTTGTAAGCCTGTGCCTTAACACGTTCTATTTGATGTTTACTAGTTAGGTTCTAATTGCTGTTTTTCTGTAGTGATTCTAATTGCTGCTTGCTGTTTAAATTGTTGTTGCATTTGTTGTGTTTAGGTTCCATGGAACAACGGGCTGAGTTGAGGGAACAGCTTTTGTACAACGAAATCGAATGTGATGTTGTCATAACTACGTAAGCATTAAGGCGTCTCCTCAAGAAAGTTATTAGAGACCTTAAGATTCGACAACGAGTACGACTATGAGTATGACTACGAGTACAAGTTTTTTTCCCATTGGTCATGTTACATGTGCCAGAATTGCGAAGAAATCGCGCCATCTTGTTCTGTTGCCAAAATATCGTAGTCCATGTGCCGAGTTTTTTTTGCAAATCTCGTTGTAAACAAGACGACGACGACGAGTTTTGGCAACACAACGAGATTGCGTGATTTCTTTGCAACTTCTGGCACGCGCAACATGACGAATGGGAAAAACTCGTACTCGTAGTCGTGTACTCGTCGAATCTGAAGTTCTCTATTAGAGCAGTATGTGTAGGCAAGATATAAAATAATCAGTATAGTCCATAACAAATCCGGAAAATATGTGGCTGTTGAATCCAGAGTTTTTAACTTATTGTTTTGTTTCACTTTTCTTTCAAATTGTCAGTCAAAAATCGGTTTCCTAGTCTTGCATTTTTTGCAAGCCGTGGCAAATATTATCTGCACAATACTTAACACCTTGTTCTGGAATATGTTCATTGTTAGTATCACCCAATTAGTGGACTAATTAAAGTCGTGTATTTTAATTGGCTACGTTACTATTAAAGGGTTTTCAGATAATTTACTGGATAATTCCATCCCAGAAAAGACCAAAAGGTAGGTCTACAAAGTACGGGATGAAGATCTTTAATCGTTTAAGTTTTGCTGTTTGTTTTGTTGCTAGGTAACAAGTTGGTGCAATTGAGCTTGACTCTATTTTTTGTTTTATTCCCAGATTAGTATAAATTCTTCAGTTTGAATTAGCTAACTTTATTACTGCCTTTTCTGTCTGACTAGTTTGGTGATACTAACGCAGTTAGACGCTTCATCCTCAAGGGGCTTGGTTTTAATTGTTGGTAATTGTTGTGTTGTTGTTTTCTCTTGCAAACTATTTTTATTGAATATTGTAGGGGCCTTTTCTTTCAATAATACAAGAAAAACAATGTTGTACTAGGTTAATCATTGCGTACTGTCATCCATCAGATATAGCATGGCCATAAGTACTCCTTCTGACAGACAACTGTTCCGTAAACTTAAGTGTCACTATGCTGTATTTGACGAGGCCCATATGTTGAAGAACATGCAGTCCCAGAGATACTGCCACCTCATGAATTTTAAGGTAACAGAATTGGTCCTTTCACTTGTATTCAATTGGTGTTTGGTGAAGAGATCATCAGAATTTTCAAGGAGATGCAAACTTACGTGCTGGAGTGGATCCAATAGATGGGAAATTTGAATTTTTTTGTAGGAAATTAACAAATTTATTCATAGAGAACTGTTTGTGTGGACTAAATGCGATAAATATGGTCTGTTATCAAACACTGAATCCTCACCATTTTGAATAGCTTTTGGAGCACCAGTTACACCAGAAAGAAGGGGAGAAGCTTTCCTTTTTATAGCATGGATCCTTGTTTAAGTTATCTTTTTCTCTCTCACAGGCGCAGAGAAGATTGCTCTTAACGGGTACTCCACTGCAAAACAATCTGCTTGAGCTAATGTCCTTACTCAGTTTTGTAATGCCTTCCATATTTGGTCAACGTTCTGAGGGAATCAAATTGCTCTTTTCGAATAAGTCAGTAAGTAGACATCACTTTTCTCACTTCACAAACATAAACATAAGAGTTAATAAGGGTCTAGACGTTTCTATTTCTGTTCTGGGGTAGCTGGAGAAACATACAGGTTTTACAACATGATTGATAAGGTCCCGGAGAGCCTACGGCTTAACATTCTTATCTGAAGAGACAGGAAGGCCTGACGAACAGTCCTCTTTCAAGAATGGTTGTCAAACATGTTCAGACTGTCTAACCATCCCGATTTCATTGGGATTATCCCGATTTTGCTTGAAAATCCCGAATCCTGACCAATATGCGATCGGGATAGGTAAAATCCCGATTTCGACTCATGTTGCAATAATTTCGTGAAATTCTCGTAAAGGAAAACTAATTACTAATATCCCAAAAACTGAAGAAACTGCAAGAAATATCAAAATCAAGTGCTCAGTTTATGCCGTGGACCCATGGAGCGTGAGTACTTAGTAGCTGTCAAAAACAGTCAGTTAGTTGAGTAGTTACGAAGAAAACTAAGAAACCTTGAGCTATTTTCACTTGCTATTTTTTAGGGATAGTGGCATTCATCTGTGAACCAACAGAAAAGTTTATGAAAAAAACCCGCAAAAGTTGCGATCGAGTTACCAAAGGTTTTTGACAGAAATTATGTTAGAACACCAGAAATGGTATTTCAGTTTTAAAAACTTCCCTTTGAGGGGGGGGTACCCCCAGACCCCCGTAGCAAAGACGCTTTCGGCTTTTAAAACAGTATTTCTAGGAAAACTTATCCCGATTTGAAGCCCTCCGGAGGTTGGACAGTCTGCATGTTTAGGACTGAGAACAAGCACATGTTAGTGAGGTCATAAAGGCCTCATTGGTGAAGAAAGTTTGCGCTGCACAATCTTGTATATCAAAAACGTTCACCTCACCATTTCGAGTTCCTTATCAATCGTTTATTTTACACAAATACTTAAAACTAATATACATCTGTATTTCCTATCAATATTTTTCTGTTTTTAATGGTTGAGGAGGTCATAACCCAAATACTAAAGCCCTATGGTTTCTTTATGAACCTTCTCGTCTTGTGTTCTTTTTTTGTTCTTTAATGTATGTATCTAAGTATAAATCAATTAACAAATAATTGTATTGTGTTATATTTATCAAAATGTACTTAGTTATTCATTGTAAATTATATACATATGTGAAACACAGGCAAATAACAAACTTCAAACGGGTACTTTGGTTTTTCACCCCCTGCAAATCGACCCTAGAGATTAACAGCTGACCTTGGAGTACCATAAAGGAGAATGCTAGTACTTTATATAGTAATGATATTATACTAAATAAAGTTTATTTTGTAGTAAAGATGGTCTTGTTTCTGCTTGAAAATTTTCACGATTCTTATAGCTTAAGAGTTCTATGTTTTTCTGAATATCAGGGCTCAGCCACGGATAACAGATATCAGAAGGACAGAGTGGCTCAAGCCAAAAGGATTATGAAGCCTTTTGTTTTGCGGAGACTAAAGAAAGATGTAAGTAATTACATGTTGCCTTTTTCAGTTAACAGAACCAAGGTTCGTACGCCAGGTCTGGAAAACCTGGAATTCCTTGAATTTGGGAAACTTTCGTTCCAGGCCTGGAATCCTTTGAGAAATGTTTGTTTTTTAAGAGCGACCTGGAAAAATCCTTTAATTTTAAGTTTGCCCTCCACTTAGTGTAATTCTGTGCCGATAGAATTGTTTTAAGTATGTTTTCTGTAGTTTTTCTGCCGTTTAAAAGTTTTAAGAAACATCAGTGTGAATGTGTCAAAAACCATCTGGAAGAAAGTTTGTATTTTGGTGCTCGAATTGACCTTTTTTTACTGTGTCTCCCTTATATCCAGACGTTGAAATGTCAAATCTTAGGTTAAGTTTTGTTAAGTGTTTTTATTTAAAATAAAGGATTACTAATTTAAGTTAAGAAGCTAAATCTTCTCTTGAGCCTAAGTGGCTCGTTTGGCTGGCTTTTTACTCCAAGACGCTAAGTAGATGAGAGTTTATGACTCTCCCTGGACAGCACACTAATCTACCGCTGGTTAGCCCCCAGCAGAAGTGGTACTCATTTATACAGCTGAGTTGACTGGAACAAGTCGGGTAAAGTGTCTTGCTCAAAACACACACTGGTCTGACCAGGGCTTGAACTCACAAGCCTAGAATTATGAGTCGAACTTGCTAACTGCTCAGCCACTGCTCCATCGGCAGGTTTTTTTAGAAATGACAATAATAATAATAATAATAATAATAATAATAATAATAATGATGATGATGATGATGATAATAATAATGATAATAATAATAATAATGATGATGATGATGATAATAATAATAATAATGCTAATACTACTACTACTAATAATAATAATAACAACACAAATCGTGCTATATGTATTTTCTGCATGTTGAAGCAGGTTTGAATATACCAGATTTTTTGTTCTATTTTAAAGAAATTATGTGATATTTTATTCTTTTTTAAGGTTCTCAAGCAGCTTCCTACAAAGCATGAGCAGGTTATACGCTGCGGGCTTACTGACAGACAGCGTGCCATGTACGATGAATTGTTCTTGGATTGTTCAAAGGAGTACAGGAAAGGAGGTACAGTTTATTCTAGATCTCACCAAGAGAGATTGTGAGATGTATGACCAATAGCTCTTTCATTGCTCAAAATACTACAAGAAAAGGAAAGGAGATACAGTTTATTCTAGATCTCACTATGAGAGAGTGTGAGATGTGTGATGATAGCTCTTTTACTCCTCAAAAGAGTACAGGAAAGGAGGTACAGTTTGTTCTTGGTAAGAGAGAGTGTGAGTTGTGTGATGATAGCTCTTTTACTCCTCAAAAGAGTACAGGAAAGGAGGTACAGTTTGTTCTTGATAAGAGAGAGTGTGAGTTGTGTGATGATAGCTCTTTTACTCCTCAAAAGAGTACAGGAAAGGAGGTACAATTTGTTCTTGATAAGAGAGAGTGTGAGATGTGTGATGATAGCTCTTTTACTCCTCAAAAGAGTACAGGAAAGGAGGTACAGTTTGTTCTTGATAAAAGAGAGTGT
>JAOBRD020016069.1:15083-25253 GCA_027575215.2 Hydrozoanthus sils
CTTACCAACAGATTGTGAGATATGTGATGATTTGTTCTTTGATTGCTCAAAAGAGTACAGGAAAGGAAGTACAGTTTATTCTAGATCATACCAATGAGAGAGTGTGAGATATTATGATTAATAGTTTTTTAATTGCTCAAAAGAGTACAGGAAAGGAGGTACAAACTACTCTAGGTCTTACCAACAGATTGTGAGATATGTGATGATTTGTTCTTTGATTGCTCAAAAGAGTACAGGAAAGGAAGTACAGTTTGTTCTAGATCATACCAATGAAAGAATGTGAGATATTATGATTAATAGTTTTTTAATTGCTCGGAAGAGTACAAGAAAGGAGGTACAAACTACTCTAGGTCCTACCAACAGATTGTGAGATATGTGATGATTTGTTCTTTGATTGCTCGAAAGACTACAGGAAAGGAGTAACAGTTTATTCTAGATCTTACTAAGAGAGAACACGAGATTAGTAATAAATTGTTCCTCAGGGGTTGCATGAAATAGTTTAGTAAACAGGTTCAGTGTTGTTCAGATCTCTTAGTAACAGACAGCCTGGGATGTGTGGTGATTTGCTTTCCTATTGCTCAAAAGAGTACAGGAGATGAGGTATAGCTTATTCTAGGTCTTGCCAACAGAAGTGTCATATGTAACAGACAGCGTGGGATGTGTGATGATTTGCTCTCCGATTGCTCTAAAGAGTACAGGAAAAGTAGTAGATTTTAAATTCCAGATCACACTACCAGAGAGCGCGAGATTAGTGATGAAATGTTCTTTGATTGCTCAAAATAGTCCAGTAAACGAGGTTGAATGTTGTTGAGACCCCCTAGTAGCAGACAGCATGGGATGTGTGATGATTTGTTTTCCAAATAAGGAAAGGAGCTAAAAATTAGTTAAGATCTAATGCCAAGAACTTGAGATTAGGGGTTAATGTTTAGGCAAATGGAAAGGTGCGATGACAGACAATCAATTTTACACTGAAGGAGACATGGCGGACAGGTAGTCGAACACAGACAAATAGACAAGTAGACCTAGACAGATTGCTTTCACGCTTTGAGCATTCAAAAAATCTTTGTTTTTTACCCTGCAGCCGGTAGCAGGTGTGAGAATATACTCATGAACCTTCGTAAGATGGCAAACCATTCGTTACTTTGTCGGCGAGAATACAATGATACGAAGTTGTGGGAGATGGCGAGACTATATTGTAAGGTATGATTATCGATTTTTCCGTTTAGAAGGCAAAGGGAAAAATGAAACTACTTTTGATTTATGAACAACTGCTAAAGTTGAATTAAGATGTTGTTGATAAACTGGCTGGGGCTGAAAGAGCAAAATAATACAAAAAAACACTGTTGTTTTTCGTTACGGTTTAAAGTGCACACGAAGCGCAAAATTTTATTACTTCAGTGGGTAAACCTTGCCAAAAGAGGAATAGCAGTGAAAAAATGTTGTCAAAATATTTCTTGCTCGTACTTCAAAAGAACTTTTAAAATTAAACCGATAAAAACAAGTGTTTAAAGAATCCGCCATCGTTTTTTTTTGTTTAAAAGCACCAGCAGTTTCGCTACTCGCTGTTTATCGCTCAATAAACAGTGAGTAGGTTAGCCAATCAGATTGCAGCATTTGCGATAGTTTGCTAATTGGATTCTAATTTGTACTAAAACAGGTTATTTTAAAAACACCGAGGCCGTTTTATATTTATTCAATCTAACAGAGAGGACAAAACATTCTAAACGAGTGTAAACCATTGCAGTTTAAACTCACAAGCCTTTATCTTGCCAGTTCGATATCCCACTGTTTGAATTCTGATCATTTCAGGATCTTCGACATCGGGACTCCGAGCCAGATCTTGTTCACGAAGACATGACAGTTATGTCGGATTTTGAACTTCATCGATTGTGTCTTGAAGAAGAGGTAAGAATATAACTTGAAATGCAAGTTCGAACAAATGTCAACATCAGGAAAGCTTTCGATGTATCGTGATGAAAACGAGTATAAGCCTTGGCCATCTTAGACTTTTATTTGACGGCAGTACTCCTCATAAACCTCGACCGAGGTTTCACCTCACTTCCTTACAAAAATGTGAAATGATCCTGGGAACAAGAATGTTTTAGCAATTTCTTACTTTCTTACTTCGCATGTGCATTTGTCATAGTGGTAATGTTAATGATGGTGATGGTTGTGTGGTGCTGATGGTAATGTTGGTATTTGTAATGATGACAGCGATATTGATGATAAATGTGTTGACGATGGTGGTGATGATGATGGTGGTGATGATGATGATGATGATGATGGTGGTGTTGACAATAATGGGATGATATGAAGGTAGTATTGATGGCAGTAATGATTGTGATTATGTATATCACCTCCTCACTAGTGACAAATTTGGCTTTGTTTTATCTTCCACAGAAGTTAACTAGTTTTGCGCTGAACTCTGAACTGCTTCTAGATTCCGCTAAATTTCATTATCTGGACACTATCCTCCCTGACATGAAGCACAAGGTGAGTAGAGCACGTTCTGTGGAAAGCTGTATTTTCTCAATTTAACGCCCACTGCATTTGTTTAAAACTTGGCCTTATCAACCCGGTTTTTAAAGGAATCCTTCTCTGTTTAACATTATAGGTCTCAAATACAACTTTTCTCAAGCCTGTGGCCCGGCATACTAGCAGCTCAGATTTGATAATTATGTACATAAATCTAACGTCGAGCAATTTATTTTGATCATTTCAACGGTTTGAATTTCCAGCGTGCTGCCTTTTTGAATTGTGACGTGTTTCGTTTGCAGTGCCAGTCTCCACATTGATGAATATAATAGCAATGAACGAGAAAGGGCCTGGCACATTTCAAAATGGCGGCGCGCAATAAATGTAAACCTTGGAAGTGATAAACTAAATTGCTTGGCGTTAGGTTTATGTATAAGATTATCAAATTTGAGCTGCTGATATGGCCACCATCTGTGACACAGGCGTAATAAAAGGGGTTTTTTTTGGTATCAAGAATGTTATTCAGGGGAGGATTCTTTTAAATTGGGCTAGGCATCTGATCGGGGCTACGTGTTTATTTGCGGGATGAAAAGTAACTGCCATTTTTCAGGTTGATTTTTCTGATTCTTGGTCACTTACCCCTGATCAAATTCAAATGTATCCCGACTGGGATACAATCGCGCAGTTGTTGCCCGCGCACCGAGTACATCACCATTTGCTATATGCACTTAATTATAATCCCTCGGGAAACAAGTTTTGTTTCCCTCGAGTCCTGGTGTTCCCTAGACTTCGTCTCGGGACTCTCGGGGAAACAAATTTGTTTCCCAAGGAACATTCTGTGATCGAAATATTGTTTAACTATCTCAATGTATGTTGTTAAAGTCCTATAAAGCTTATTTTTTCAAGTTCCAGATGAAAAGGAGAACCCTTTGATTTATAGTAATTTTCGAAAATAAAACCTTTTCTCGCCGTTCCTGTTACATTTTTTAGACTTGAAGCGTGCAATGATGACGTAGCACGAGGCATATGACGTAGCACGAGGCATGAAGCAGAGACAATCTTTTTTATCTCAAAAAATTCAAATAGTCACATTGTTATAACTTTAATCAATGAATTATTCCCTTGAAACTGTTAGAAAGAAAACTCACTGCTGCTACGTCACAGGTTACCAGACCCTGGCCTGCTCGGTCAAAATTTACATTCCAATCTTTTTTTGATTAAAAAGCATATTTAGACGTGGAAATTTTCTTTGGATAGTTGAATTTTGAGTTCACAGATGACAACAGTTTTAATCCAAAAAGTAAAAAACTAAGCTTGAAAGGAACTTTAAAGCCTTTCTTTTTCCAAGGTAATTTAAGTTCTCTTAATTTTAGAATCAAAACACACTTTCCATTTTATTTTATCAACTCTCCAAACACCCCTTCGTGTTTATAAATAAAAAGTATAAATAGGTTTACGTTTTATACGGAAATACGTTTTATTGCTTGTATAAAATGCCAACTGACAAGAGCGTGTCTATGTACTCTCTTTTTTCTTGAAGGGATTGGCTCGGTGAATTACGCTGGGATTGTCTTGGGTTGCAAATTTATTAGTTTTGTCTTATATTACTTCAATCAATTTAGGGATTTCTTTGGGCTTGCCAAAAAAGTGTTTTCTGGGTATGAAATTTGAACCTCGCTCCAGTCCTTCCGTCATAAAAGTATCTGAGTGGGGCCCTTGGGGTGTAAAGTGTTCTTTCGAAGGGTCCTTGTCAGTTATGTTTTTTTTCTGTGGTTTGCTTTCAAGGGCGACCGTGTGTTACTGTTCAGTCAGTTCACGATGGTTATGGACATTATCGAGGTGTACCTCAAAATGAGAGGCCATCGCTCTCTCCGGATGGACGGACAGACGCCTGTTGTGGAAAGGCAAGTATCATGTCCACTGTACAGTTTGAAAGTATGGGCAGTCAATCCTGGAACGATATACAATGAAATCCCATTATTTCGAACTACTGCTAAAGTTGAACCCTATTATTTCGAACTCATGCTACAGCAAAACCCCGTTATTTTGCACACTGTCGTAGTGTATTTAAGGTTGACCCCGTTATTTCGAGTTTCAGTTGAACCCCATTATTTCGAATTTGTTAATTCGAAGGCCCCGTTATTTCGAACTAATATTCGTTTCATTGGTTTTGCATTCCACCGTAATGTATTTAAGATTAACTCTGTTATTTCGAACTCCTGCTGTTTCAACTATTTTCTTTTTCCATTGGCACTTCCAGTTTCGATTTCAGTGCCAGACTCTTTCATTCTCGTTCGTTGCTAAATTGTATTCTACGAGAGTGGAGACTGGCACTGCTACCGAAACACGTCACATTTCAAAATGGCGGCGCGCGGAAAATTCAAACCGTGAAAATTATATATTATGTACAGGATTATCAACTTTGAACTGCTCATATTGACACAGAATTTTACTGGAGACAAATATTGTTATACAGTGGAGGGTTCCTTTAAAGAGAGTATTAATTTTTGACTGCATTTCGAAATTGAAAAAAAAGATAAATTAAAGATTCATAACCATTCCTTAAAAAGAAGTCATTGTATTTACTGACAGCGCAGTGGCCAAGCGGTTAGTGTGTTCAACCAGTAATCCTAGGGTCACGAGTTCGAGTCCCAGTCATATCACTGTGTTACGTCCTTTGTTCTAGTTAACTCAGCTGTATAAATGAGTACCAACCTCTGCTGCGGACTGACCTGCGATGGATTAGTGTCCTGTCCAGGGGACGTCAGAGACTCTCATCCGCTTAACACTACAGAAACTAACGGAAACCGGCGATAAGCGCCAGCCTAAAGTGCCAATCGGCTCGAGAAAGGGTTTAGCTTAGCATAGCTACAGCTACTTTACATCGAAATTGGCATGAAAATTAAGTTTCTCTTTATTTTCTTTTTTGCAGGCAGAGTCTCATTGACCAGTTTAACTCCAATTCCGATATCTTTATTTTCCTTCTGTCTACACGAGCAGGTTTGTTAAAGTTAATCTAATATACGTGCATTTTACAGAAAATCTATGAATCCGATTCTCCTAAATAAATAGGCGAGTCAAAGGTTTCAGTGTTTCTTATTCTTGGTCTGCAACCGTAACACGTCACATTTCAAAGTGGCGGCGCGCGGAAAGCTCAAACTGTAGAAGTGAACAAGTTTGAGCTGTTGCTATTTACACAGACTTAACGATAATTTTATTTCAGACCGACAATGTTGTACGGCAAAGGTTCCTTTAAACAAGGACCCGCGCTATAAAAGAGATAGCTCCTCCCTTATCTGACACCTTTGAAAATTCAAATTTTGGACCAAGTGGCGTTTGAACTTCTCTATGAGTGACAGAAATAAAGAAATACATAACCTCTAAAATTTAAAACATTCATAATCTTTCCTTCCATACAGTAGTGGTAAAAAGAAAAGCGAGTGAAGTTCGTTTCGTTTCGTTCTTCGTTTTATAAGAATTTTTGTTGAAATTCGAGGGAAATTTTATACCTTTAATATTCGGCGAAGTTGTCACAACTCCTACA
This sequence comes from Hydrozoanthus sils, assembly GCA_027575215.2. Classification (NCBI taxonomy): domain Eukaryota; kingdom Metazoa; phylum Cnidaria; class Anthozoa; order Zoantharia; family Hydrozoanthidae; genus Hydrozoanthus; species Hydrozoanthus sils. Next base: position 21,103 of record JAOBRD020016069.1, read on the forward strand.
AGTTTGTTCATTAGAGCATAACACGTGTCTCGTCGAAACTTTGCGTCTTTAAAGCTAGCATTTGTTTTTATCACTATAGTATTATATTTCGTTATAATTTCCCTGTGTCTAAAATAGAAATCAACAAAAACTTATGATTCTGAAGTAATTAGTTTTTCTATTTATATATTGCATGAAACAATTGTACACATGAATAGCCCGTTTATTTCATGTCGTGTCTCTTCGGAGGTTGAGTGACAACTGAAGGTGACGAGCGCCAGGTTCAGGACCTTTTATAGTGCGAGTTTCTGTTTAACTTCTTGTTGGCATTTCTTTCAGGCGGCCTTGGAATAAACCTCACTGCAGCAAACATAGTAATAATACACGATATCGATTTCAACCCGTACAATGATAAGCAAGCGGAGGACCGCTGCCATCGGGTCGGGCAAACTAGGTGAGCGAAATCTCATACCCAGGCTCTTCAGCGTGGAAAAAAAGAGGGGTCTGGGTAGGAGGTTGTTTTATGGAGATCCTAGAAACCCGTAGTACTTTTAAAGTTTCGTTTCCATACCAGGATGATCATGGAATGAACTATGAAACTATGATTGATGGAGAACCCGGAAAGTCGTAGAAATAGAGTTTCAGTATTGTACGAGACTCGCGCACTCACTGTACATTCAAAACCAAAATATCTTGGTTTATATACCGTGGAAAAAAAAAAGTTTGTTAACAAGTTTTTCACTTCCATCCATACCGTAAACTAATACAAACACCTTACATCTGTGTTCTTTGCATGAAAACTAAATATAGCCTGCTAGGCGGCTGTTTCAAGCGCCAATCGAGCGAGCCGCTAATCCTATGAGACTTGACATGGCGGCCTGCTCGTTTGACACTTTACATCTCTCCTAGGAAATAGCCGCCATGCAGGCTAAACTAAATAGAACCCTTATTAGGCTTTGCACTGCCGCATTAAAGAATCTCGTGGCATTAGGCCCTGCCCACACTAATACATTTTGAAAACCTCCGTTTACATTTTATCGAAAACACATAAAAAGATTTGTGTCCACACTAGACTACGAAAACGAATAGGAAAACTTCCGTTTTCGTTTCCAGGCTTTTCTCGAGCGTATTTTCAAAGTGAGCAGCGAGATAAGAGTTTTCGAAAACCGTTTTTGCCCGTCCACACTGAGACGCTGCTCCTTCGTTTTCACAAAACCTTCACTCTGGAAAGCGTTTTCGTAAACCTCTGTTTTCGGTGATATACAATAACACTTTTGTTTTACTTTTTGATCCTAATCTTGGTTTGCACTCACTCCCTAGAGATGTCAAAGACAAAAGACAAAGCAGCCATGTTGGTGTTATTGTGTGCTTTGTCTACTTTCAGGGACGTTCAGGTGTACAAACTGATTGGTGAAAACACTGTTGAAGAAGCCATCTTGACATGCGCAGAACGGAAATTAAGATTAGAACAGGACATTGCGGGGAAAGACCAAAGTAAGAGATTTTGTCAAACGAAGCATGCATGTATTCTACAAGCTGTTTCCTCTCTTTTGTATCCCAAAGTTCTTGTGCCATTTTCTTGTGTATCGCGCAATTATGCTGTCGAAATTAACTGATAACTACCCAGAGATTTTCTGATAAACTTGTTTTTACGACGGCGCCCGCGATCCGTTCTTTTTTTGATAGCCCGTTAAAAAACGTTTGCCAAAATGCTAATATACAATAATAATAATATTAATAATAATAATAATAATAATAATAATAATAATAATAATAATAAAAGTAATAATAATAATAATGGTAATGGCAATGATGATAACAATAATGAAAATAATAATAGTAATAATGATAATGATAATAATAATAATAATAAAAATATTAATAACAGTATTAGTAATAATATTAATAATAATTCTTATATATTAACAAGGAGTGAATGACAGAAGTTGTCTGAAGTATTAACTCTCTTTATCCTTTTGCAGATTCAAACGAAAATTCCAAAGATGTATTTATGCTACTAAACGAAGTCTTTAAAGGGAAGAATGGACAAACTTAATGGAGAGTGCATTGAACTAAAACTTTCGCAATTGAAAAAAAAATTAATGTTATTTAATTTATCTAGTTGAGTTCGGTATTGTGTTGTACAACATTGCAAATAAATCATTTAAAGCTGAAAATTGTTCAAATCGTTGCTTTTATTCGTTGGCCTTTTGTAGATTCAAACGAAAATTCCAAAGATGCGTTAATGCCACTAAACGAAGCCTTCTTCAAAGGGAAAATGGACGAATTTAATATGGAGAGTGTGCTAAATCAAAATTTTTGCCATTGGAAAAAAACGTTATTTATCTAGTTGAGTTCTGTATTGTTATTTAAAAAGTCGCAAATAAAAAATCTATAGCTGAAAATTGCTCAGATAATTGCTCTATAGACTAGAATACTTAATGCATAATACCAAAAAAGCTACACTGCTTATTTTAGTCCCTTTAAAAATACGACGGTCATATATACCACCATAATATAGAAAGTAGCCCGCCCATCCGTGAGTTTCTAATATGTTTAATTACTTATACGCGTAGTCTTGGCGGCTAGGAACAATTTTTAAATTAAAATTCGTTTTCCGATGAAACCCCATAAAGATAAAATTCAGCTTGCAAGTTGTTTACGAAGCATTTGGGGGTACAGACACTTTCGCTGTACACAAAGTACTTTAATACTATTTTCAGAATTCCAAGAGAATTCGAGCTAAAGGTTAACCGTAATTAAATTCAGAAGTGATGTAACACTTGGAATTCTGTTGGTGAATCTTTGAGCGTCTTAAAACAAGCAAGATAATAAGACAAACTTGTCCTTTTTTTATCAGTGTCATCACAAACTTTGCTGGAGTTAAATACATTCGTTTTTTAAGAATAACAGGCTGGAAAATGCCCAAAATTTAAGAATATTCTAAGAAAATAATGAGGCTGAGGAAAGGCGAAGAACTTGTGTTTTGGATGGTGCACAAGATTATTGAAATTATTTATTTCTCGGCTAATGCTCATCTGTGCAACATCGCCATGTTTTGTTTTAAATATTAATTTTAATGTTATCGTGTTCAGTTCTTGTCGGCCGTTTCAATAAAGCATGTTTGTGCTCCCGAATGGATTGTACGAAAGGAAAATAACGACTGTACATCCTATACTAAAAATTGTGTTTAAGAACATTTTAATAACGTTTGAGGCTGAATTACTCGAAATATTAAAAACCAGTCATACTCGCGGCTCAAATATTAGAACTTCTTATTAAAAAAAGAATTTACAAATTAAAACTTTCCGCCCGAGGTGTTGCGCACACGGGTTTGAACCGACTTGATAACCGAAATAAGGCAAGATTACTGAATGAGTTATAAGGGAAACAAAACATCTTTGACAAAATTAATTTGTGTAACGAGTGTTCGACGCGTCCTGTTGTTTAGACAACTGGAAACATACACAACTATCTCTTTAAATAGTTAAATCTTAATTAATTATCTGAAAGTGAAATTTAAGCTAAGATGAAAGAAGCAAATAAATTCGGCTTAAAAACAAAAGTCGTTTTTAAAAGAGGCCTAAAAAGTATAGAGCTAACAAAACCATGTTAACTGGTTTAAGGATAATAGTATTCAGGCAATGAAAACGACTAACCTGTCAGCGGACAAGGCTAGATCGAGGGGCCAGTTGAGCATCTTCACGTGCTGCTGCTTGATGTTCCTGTACATCAGTAGAGGCTGACACACTTCCATGACCAGGAGTACGATTATTGGCAGAACCATTGATCGAATTGCCCCTTAGGCACTGAGCTATAGTTTGGCTCAATGCGGACGCTAAATTTTGTGCAATCTGATCAGCCATTTTCCAATGCTACGTATGCTTGCGAATAACGAACGATCGAATAGCGAAAAAGATAAATGGTTATGTCGTTTCCGATCGTTAGTTGATATTTTACATCAAAAACGAGTCTGCATTTGCAGTGTTTTCATGATATCATAAAACGGATTTGTTAATTTTTTATGATAAGAAATAATGCATTTGTGTAGTTTTCATGATATCGTATAATGAATTTGTTAGTTTTTCATGATATGAAATAATGCATTTGTGTAGTTTTCATGATATCGTATAATGAATTTGTTAGTTTTTCATGATATGAAATAATGCATT